>OX461812.1:66765346-67042433 GCA_949802685.1 Dicyrtomina minuta
AGTGTCAGTATCATAGGATTTAAGGAAAGAAAATACAAGGAGAAGAACTACTGATATATAAATAAGCAAGCCTTTGGGCATGGGTGACGGGTGACTGTGACTACTGCACATGGGATGAAATGCATGTAAATGCACAGAACACACGCAAACTAAACTTGCATAATAGGCTTCCTTCTCTCCCCGTCTATTTTCCACAAGGAAGCATTTGCAGTGCTTTCCAGTTTTTCATGTATTCATGTCCTTAAGAAAAGTCTCTAAAATGGTGTGTAGTATCAAAAACTTTGAGGGAATAACGTTCACAATCGGTTCGCTCTCAGCCTGAGTAGAAAGTTAAATCGATCAATATGCATAAAAGAGCCCATTTGTATGATTGTATGGCCACTAATATAATCTCTTTTATCTGTCCTTGGTGTATTTGCATGGTCTATCTACACGCTCCAAAGTCCCTTCCTTACATGTCAGTACATATACGGCAGAATGGAAATGTCGTTCCTTTCCACATCTTCCACATCTTCAGGTTGCCATCAGTCGTTGTCGTGCCCCATGTTCCAGAGTTCCATACTGCACATATTACAGATTACAGTAAAGTACAGTACAGAACAGCCAAGAGACATCTTCTATATTTGCTTTTCTTTTTTTATGTTTGAGCTCTGTCTGATATATTTTCCTTGTTACATTTTTTTATCAAAAGACGAACACATTTTGGGCTCTTTCTCGCTCTCTCTTGAGGATTTATATTTTATTTTTTCAATTTTAAATTTCCATTATTGTCACTAAATAGTCGCTGAGTTATGACGTTGGTGGTCGACTGGTTAATGTTCTTATGTTCTGGGCTAATGCGATACTGTTTATTGCATTTAGCTATGTATGCTCCATGGAGGGCTACTGGGTGGAGTGGATGTGCTTAAACGATAAATTTCCCAAAGTTTCTGATCTTAAGTGCAGTATGGTATCTTGATTTCAGTATCGGCATTGCATTGTGTATAACGACCACGTTACAGAGTACACAACACACGAGTACAAAGATTTAAACCCTTGTTATCTCAAGTCTCAAGTTTATACGTTTTTATTTAGCTATATAATATACTATGTGCACTTGACTGCTACTGCTAAATCAGATTACTGTACACTCTATACGCCTACCCCATTTTCAAACTCGATTCATTTTGACATTTTGACTCTACATAATCTTGGCTTTGGCTTCTTGGTCTTCAAAAATTCAAATTTCCCTTCATGATCCTTATTCCTATAACGCTTCCAAACAAACCCGAAGCTCTCAAGAATGGTTTATCAATAATGTGCTGATTTCATAAGACATTCAATGTCAACATTAATCTTGAGTGACAGCTTGGGCCAATGAAATGAGAGGATGGCTCCTCCTCTCCTCTCCGCAATTTCCTAGCTTAACTATAATGGGCCACATAAAAGTTACGAGCTCGTCATCGTCATGATGATGGTTATTATTGAAAAAATAAAACTCGTCCACGACAACGACAACGACGACGACAAGGCGAGAGAGAGAGAGACCTCATCCGTGTTCTGTCCAAAAGTCTCAACTTGTTCCATTCGTCATTGTCATGATTATTCGAAATGTAAACACATTTACACTTTGTGTCTTGTTATAGACTCGGAATAATGGGTACTAAAAAATATTAATTCCATTTAAGACCATTTCTATTTTCTCCATACATTCGTGTCATTATTGTAACATGAACCATTGTCAAATAAAATACCATGTAAATGTCAACATGGCTTCCCTCCCTATGTGACTGTGCAGCATGCATCACAATCACAGTCATGCCATAATAAATTATAACGTGACGAGAGTCGTACACTCGTAAAAAGTACAACAGTGTCATGATCAAGGAGTACAGTATAGCATATAGCGTATTTACATATACAGCTATACCAGTTGAGTGGAACCTTGCCTTGTTATATGAAATTTGTAAGCACTATAGGGAGTAACTTAAAATTCGAAATGAGGAACTGGCTTCCAAATTTAAATATCAGTACACCACATATATTTTGCGCACATGTTTTCTTCATAATAATTATATAGTTAATGGGCTCCTGGATGGACTTTTGTTGTGTTATTTTCTAATTTGGCCATTACTAGACGACCACCACAATATTTTTTCTAACTTTGACTTTGACAACAACACAACTAAAAAATACGACGACGACGAATGCAAATCCACCAGATGGGATTATTATTTTTTATATTTTCGACATCTGACCGGACCGTCCATGCCACATAAGTATGTGATTTATTTGCTTTGCTAATCTGATTAGTAAACTGTATTTTTTTACATCACATGATTGCAAAAAATGAACATGTAGCAAAAATATGTGCAAATCTTCCATATTTCAGCACAGGGACTCTAAATTCGTAGGTGGAATTAAAATTAAAACTTTATTACATAGACTCGCGTCGGAGAGGTCGGAGATTGGAGTGGAAGAGTTTAGCAATAAAGTTCTTGTTATCAAATTCTGATATCAATATCTCTCTCTTGTACAAGCGAAGGTTAAAAGCATTTTAATGTTTTAATCAATACCTTTACACACACTGCTACAAAACCCGAGCAAATACATATATATATATATAGGTACCTACTAGTAACGTTCAATATGGAAATTTAAAAGTTTGTATAACTTTTGCGGGTCAGTGACTACGACTATAATCACGACATTGGGAACTATTTGCAGAGTTTCAGTATCAACTTGATTTTGACATCAAATTACCTAGGTATATGTATTTAAAATTTACAGTTTACACTATTAAAATATTTTATCCGAATCCGTCCGACTATGTCATAATTGTTAACTTATTGGAAAGGAGATGACAGTGTATGGATTTATTTCCACAACTCGTTCCACCACGATTGACGATTGACGATGAGGGAAATATTTAATACAAGGAAAATTCGTATAGTTAATTCATGCGTGACTGAACTCCTTGTTCCTGATCATATGATTATCCCCCATGCATACCAATATCAGAAATGGCAAATTATGCCTTTGTGCACCAGAATGCCAATGCCAATGCCAAAGCCAAAGTACACATAGCTATAGATCCTAATATTTCTCTTGTAGTAAATTTGAATCGTGATGTGAACAAGTTTTACGTTATATAGTTACGATCGGAACAGATCAATGAGCCTTCGCCTTCGCATGTTATTGAGTCTCGGGATGTAAAGGTATGAGGTTTTTTAATCTGGTTAACTACAGAGTGAACTATCTTACATCTCTATGCGAACCAATAATTTTAATCCGATCAAAACTCATTTTTTTCCAAGGATATTTTTCCAGTTGAGCATATACTTACAGCGTGTGAACGAAAATTGGCAGGGGCAGGGGAACTTTGTCAGAATAATCGGGTTTGATCCTCAAAAATGATATAATTTCCTTGATTTTATTAAGAACCCAAATAAGGAAGTGTAATTAAATCCTCTTCCCTATCACACCGTAATATAATACTGCACAACAAGCGCGGGTTTGGCTGAGTGAGCAAAGAATCAGAGTTGTATTTGACACACAAGCTACACGGAATATGAATGGCAATGGACTTGGGAAATACTGTCAAGGTTTCAGGTAGTTGACTTCCAACACCAACAACTCCGTTTCCTCAAATGCTAGACACACTCAAAGAAATCACATTATACTTCTTTCCTTTGACATCCGAGCGGAGCATTTGCGGTTAAGGAAGAGACTGGAAGCTCTGTAAGAGGAAACTTCCTTTGAGGAAAATTCATTAGGATTGGCAATTAATTCTGGAAATTCGGTTGATTGTGGGGGGAAGCTCTGTATGTATCCACAGCATTTCTAATTACTCCAGTCTTATGTATGTAGTATACTAGAAATATAAGGCTGAGACGAACAAAAATGAACCAACAAGAGTACATGCCAAGAATAGGAATTCTCCATTATAAAATATTGCTAATAGTGTGTATAGAATGATAGTGGGCTGTAGACCCAGACCGAGGAAAGGAGATGGAAAAAAGTCAGTGATGGAAATCAAATTGCTGAAATTATATTTAGCCTTGTTTACTCCACAGCTCGAGACTCGAGACAATGATCATTGGGAGGGCAATAAAGTGAAAATAGGGAAGTCTATAAAAAGATGTGAGACAGGATATTGTGTCGTAAGTCATAGACGCAGAGACAGAGGAGAACCTTGCCCATATTATTAAACAACTCTCAAACTATCTACATAATTAAGTTACTCCGCTTAAAATGCCAATTCGTGCGTTTGAACGGAGAGAAAACTAAAGATTTACGAGATGATTAAGTGTGTATTCGCAATAAAATTAGGATGATGGTTGATGGTCTCAGACTGATGATGGGTGAGACGTGATGAGTGCGGAGAGTGAGGGAGTCCTAGGCCAGGATTGCATGCAGATAACTCGTATATAGGGAACATGTAATGATAATGATTATTTGCAGTTGAAGGAGTTACACGCAAACAATTTAGGTGAGTGAATATATATTTGCTTCTGAGTGAGTCTCGAGTTCAGTCGCAGACAGAAGAGGCAGAGTGATGGAGTTGTATTATGTAAATTGTATCTGTCTCTCTCTCTCTCTGCTTCCATCTGCATATAATAAATCTGTCCACCGTCCATCTGCTGTAGTATCCTATCCTCCTGCATTATTATTATTTGTAGTATTGCACATGGAGCAGCAGTGGAACTACTGGGAAATCTCGCGTAGTTGGTAGTGCGGAAGGGAAGGAAGACAGAGCTGCTGGATGCTGAATTTGACTTACACGTACTTTTTGTGTACAATCTGCTTCGGTTGCTATTTATGGGATGACGACGACTCCGGCGAGAGAGATTCCCTTTGTGGCGTATGAGCGTATGGCGTGTAGCGTGAAGTTGAGCTATATTGTGTTGGAGCATAAGACATGTACTACATGGTTTGATCTGAAGAGAGAGATGCATTGCCGTAGGAGAAAGATGGGATCTTAGAGTCCCTGATCTCTGTTTAGGAGAAATGAGATGCTGATGCTGATGAAATGATTATGATTACTTATTCAGCTAGGGGTAGAAAATGTTCCGTTTTTTCCCTGTAACCAAAGCTGACATGAGATGCACTAATACAGCTACTCAAGACTCCTCAACAATACACTTGACTTCCTTTTTTTCTTGAGTTTTATCATCATTATTATTAGATTTTTTTTAAAGGTCGTGTCTCTCATTTTTTCCTCTTCATCTTTGAAATTTGAAATCGCCTCTTTGCATTCTTCTTTTTTTCCGGGATGAAAAGGAAAATAAATGAGGGACGGACAGAATGTGAGTGGTGACTACGGAGACGGACACATGGGTTGGATCCATTATTACAAGTTTTAATCCTTATATCGTCATCGTCTGGACACTCAGCTCCTGTATTCTCTTGTCATTCTTGTAGATAGCGAGAGAGTACCTACACTCGCTATCCACAGATCCATTTCCATGTTCATGTCTCTCCCCATTACTTTATCCGTACATCTGATGGAGCGAGAGTTTATCCTCATCTGGGACTGGGACTGCTGCTCCGTTCCTCCACAACTCCACACACATTTTTACAGGATGTGGATCCTCAGTGTCTTTCTCCTGCGGTGTCTCTCTCCTCATGGAGTTTGAAAGCTGGAGGAAAGAAACAGCTGTAGACAGTCTTTTCTGCACTTACTTACTCGTATAGATGTACTTTAGTGCTTTGCGGAGATCCTTTGATACTCCAGTTATGTAGCTCCTTAGGCCGAGAGCTCTCATATGAATTTGTTCCAGTTACAATTTAGAGTTCTCACAAGATTTTACCCATGGAATGGGGCACCGTTTACACTCATTGTAGTTTTATGTCTTTTCTCTTTTTTTCTGTCTTTCTTTTCCTTCTCGTTTGTATTAGTAGTGTGTATGGCGTGGCAGTATGGCAGGGCATTGTATGGTGTGTGGTAATGGTTTATACGTTGGGAAACGTGGGAAAGAAATGGAACAGTTGTGTGACGGACGGACAGACGGACGGAGGCCGGAGAATATAGGGTTTAGGTGGGTAAATAATAATTATTATATCTGCACAAGCGATAAGTTACTTCTGAGAGTGCATATAGACGCTCATTGGGAGGGACGAAACTGCCTGAAATTGCATTTTCATTTCTCCGCCAGTATATTTAGCGTAGCCGTAGCCGTAGTAGGTACCTCACTAGTCCCTCGGTTGTGTGTGCGTATTTAGTATTTAGTGAGTGAGTGTGGGGTACATTATATATATCATATAGTAGGATTAAGTAATCCGAGTCGACGTATGAAAAGTATGTGACTAATGTGGTTAGTTGAAAGCGTGTAAGCACATATAGAGAGGTACATATGCATGATTTCATCCCGCTCCTAGTTGTGTATTGTCATGTAAATAAAAGATTTTACCCCCAAAATCGGATCAATATTTTAGCGCATGGGTCTCACCCGGGACGAGGCCTTCTCTGTCGGATGTTTTCTGTCCGTACTTTCACATTGGATTTCCACTCCAAGCAGTATAAGTTCCATCATATATAAGTTTTTTCGCACTCTTCCAGTACTTCACATACTCGACTCCACCATGTCTTCCAAGTGTACAGTAATATGAGGCAAAAGGGGATATAGGCAGACGCATTTTGGATTTTGGATATATCGTCAGTGAAGAACCAAAATGATCCATATCCAATTTGAGCTGGAATCAAAATGAGCCATGTCATAAAAACAAAATGAGAAACATGCGGAAGATGTTAATTAAGAGTTTTTGAAAAGGTGCAAAATGTTCTAATTCCATGTATTTGAAAAGGTGCAAAATGTTCCAATTCATTGTTTTTGAAAAGGTGCAAAATTTTCTAATTCCATGTTTTTGAAAAGGTGCAAAATGTTCTAATTCCATGTTTTTGAAAAGGTGCAAAATGTTCTAATTCCATGTATTTGAAAAGGTGCAAAATGTTCCAATTCATTGTTTTTGAAAAGGTGCAAAATGTTATAATTCCATGTTTTCAAAAAGGTGCGAAATGTTCTAATTTCATGTTTTTGAAAAAGTGCAAAATGTTCTAATTCCATGTTTTTGAAAAGGTGCAAAATGTTCTAATTCCATGTTTTTGAAAAGGTGCAAAATGTTCTAATTCCATGTATTTGAAAAGGTGCAAAATGTTCCAATTCATTGTTTTTGAAAAGGTGCAAAATGTTATAATTCTATGTTTTCAAAAAGGTGCTTAATGTTCTAATTCCATGTTTTCAAAAAGGTGCTTAATGTTCTAATTCCATGTTTTCAAAAAGGTGCTTAATGTTCTAATTCCATGTTTTCAAAAAGGTGCTCAATGTTCTAATTCCATGTTTTTGAAAAGCGCAAAATGTTCTACTTAAATGCTCTCAAGTCATACTTGAATCTTTTTGTAGATAGTTGATATTGTTTTTAGCTAGAAATGGATATGGGTAATTTTGGTTCTTCACAGACGATATGTCCTTTTCTGCCTTTCCCTCCTTCTATAGCGTTCCAGAGTAGAGCTCAGAAATGTGAGAGAGAAAGGTCCATGGGTGTAAGAAGACAGACGCATGGGATATGAGTGTAGTAAGTTAAGTTGTAGCTGTATGTAGACATATGTAAGAAACCAGGGATGGACGAAAACGGTTTTTTTCCTCTCTCTCTCACTCCCTGTAGATAGGTACGTACTTGGGAAGTGTAAGTAAGCGACGGAGTGAGAAACAAGAACCTGAGTTTCTCTGTCTGAGGCATTCAGTTGTGTTTTATGTACCGCTACTGAAGGAACTGAGAGTGTGGAACGGGCCGTGTGGAGAAAGACAGACGGACACAAAATACCGAATTTTGGATGTTGGATTCCGGATCCGGAGTTCTAACCCCTTCCGATTCTGCTGCTCTGCTACTCCCAATACTACTTCTCTCGCTCATCTCCTTTCCCTAGTACAGTCTCATCCCTGCTGTTTAGACTTCAAACAAGGGCATCGCCTCACATAGACAGAGCGGAACAAGAGAACAACTGGCACCCACCAAACGAGAAGGACAAACTCTATAACTACCCTCCGCTACCCATTCCCATTCCCAGAGCCATAGCCATATAGCCACTAACTGTATCAAAAGTTTTTTTTCTCCTGTGTACACACTTTTCCGCTGTACTAGTTTTTCCTCCTGAGTTTTTATTCGATCCGGATTCCAAACTCTCATAATAAAACTCTCGTACTTTGTTCTGTACGCTGCGGCGGAAGCCGGGAAATTCTCACACAAGGAGCAAAATACCAAAAGAAATTCCATTTCTTTCCAAAGATTCCCAACTAGCTAACGAAGCTCTTAGCCATAATTAAATAGGTATCCATTCTCCAACTCTCCGTTTGTCTTTCGTAATCGTAATTCTCTCCGTCGCGTCTCCTTTCCTTCTCCACTTGTTCCTTCCCAGTTTCCGAGTCTAATGATAAGAAGAAAAAAAGCAATACACTAGAGAGCCTCTGTCCGTGGCCGTGGCTGAATGCGGATGGAAGAAGAGCAAGAGTGAGAATTCATTCTCTCTCTCTCCATCCACAAGTCTTCACATTTGTTTACAATTTACAATTTTCAAGTACTTGTGCCAATGCCTCTCTGCCGCTGTAGTACAGTGTTAAATTGTTAAATTGAATTTCGAGCGAGGGAGAGAGAGTAAAGAGGAGCGAGAAAGTTTTATAGAGCTTCCGCAGTGTATGAGCATATAAGTGGAACGGCATTGAAAAATTGAAGTTCCAGTGAGCAGTGATTTCTCAAGAGAATTCAATTGAAGACTGTTATTTCTCAATTCTCTGACGATTTCCACGGGACTCGTCGTTGTTCTTGAAAAAAAAATCTTTAAATCAAATTCCTTTTGTCATCATATCAGAGCCCTTCTGTCCCTGTTAACTGTTAAGCCATCCAAATATTTGAGTATTTATCTACTTTTATACTTGAAATAAGAAAACAACAGTGCATTTTTCTATAACTAACTTTAAAGAATTTAATCGCCATAACCAGCATTATCACATATCTGTGGTGTTGAATTTTCACAGAGACTAACCAAAAGACTTAACCAAGTGCTTTATATTTTATACATACAAGTTTGTAGACAAGCTTTTTCGCATTGACATTCTTTGCTTGGATTTGATGCTTTCTTTGAAATCTGGGTCTGTGCTTTGAGGCCGGTGTAAGACGTTTGTGGGTGATTGTGCTTTGTGTGGATGGAGTGAGGAGGAAATTGTAGACGTAAAGATTTTGTAAGATATTATTGGCGTGGAGAGAGACGCGCTGGATGGACTGAGAGTGTGTCGTAGTTGATGAATAATTGATTGGATTTTTGACTCATGTTTCAGACCCATGAGACTAATGTTCGAGGGGGAAACCGGGAGTCTGAGTCAGTGCTGGATCCGATAGAGACGTATGATGTGCCCAGATCACATAATATTCCTCATGATCTACCCTCATCATCCTCCTCGCCATTGTCTAAAGTGAGCCCGATGGAGCTGTACGATGTTCCTCGAAGTCATATCCCGATTTATGCAGCCAACTCCACCGAGTCTCTGATGAGAGGGAAAAAACGGCAAAGTGAATTATCGTTGTTGTCTACGGGGAGCAGTGCACACCTTTCCTCATCTGCATCTTCATCCTCGAGTTCCGCAAGGAGCTCCGCGAGTTGTGACTTAAATGCCTCATCCCTCGCAATCCAGTCGAGTGAGTTAGCGGAGGATGAGCGGGACCACCACCTTCAACCAGATGAGCCTCACAATTTTTTCCAAATAAGTTCGGGCGAGAAAGCAAAATCGAATTCATCATCATCGATCAATAAAGGCTCCATTAGTGGCCAAGAGGAGACAAGTGGGAATATTCATCATCTGACGACGAAGAACGGGTCGGGTTGTGAGAGCGCGACGACGACGACTAATCAGCAGCTCTACCAGAACATTCCACACTCCTCACATCATAATTCAAGTCATTATCCAGGGAGCAGTAGTGCTCGGTCACGATCTTCAGCTCAATCCGAGTCAAACATAACGCTGGTGTCCGGAGCGACTGCTGCTGAGGAGCTGTATGACGTGCCTCGGTCTGCACCTTCGAGTCGAGCTCAGAGTGCCATGTCCATGTCGTCAGGTCTCGGGCTGAGCATTGGCAACAGTGACTCGAAAGACAGTTTAGATTTGTACGATGTTCCCCGGAGTAGCAATGTTCATGCATATGTAAATCACCTCGAGACAAAGTATGATCGAGTCCACAGTCGGCATCCCAATGGAAACGGACCCAGTAGTTTAAGTAGCCGAAATAGTTGTTGTAGTGTCAATAGTTATGGGAAAACCAGTCGGACTAGTGAATCAAGTGGTGGTGTTGGTGGTAGTAGTAGTAGTGGCGCCCATTCCTTCTCTGATAATAACAGTCGTGTCAAACTTTCCTATGAAATTGGAAATGGTCGAGGAGTTGGAGGAGCGAGTAAGCCCATGGCCTCCACGCCTCCTGATGACTTGTACGATGTTCCCCGAAGTAGTCACCCTGTCGTGGTTCGGCACCCAGCGTCCGCATCCATATCTTCATCCCTCGCCTCCATGTCGATCTCGAAAGAAAGTCTATGTAGTAGCAATCATGGTCAAGGGACATACCGAAGGAATGGCTCCACCCTCAATAATTATCCAAATACTAACAATCCTAGACTTAATAGTGCGGGCTCAAATGTTGACATACGGAGACGTGGCTTTATTATCACCCCAGGGAACTCATCTGAGACTTTACCCTGTCAAAAATCATTTAGTCAGCCAACTCCTCTATGTCAAAATCAACATTCTGCGGATGACATCCGTGCCTTCGGAGATGAGGAACAAGTCCAAGGCTCTCAAATGAGTCTTTCCCAAACTGGCAGGACGACGACAGTGTCCGCTGGATTTCACAACCAGTCAGATTCCAGAGAACAAAGTAACCACACTGTTGAGGATGTCAAAATTCTTCCTCTCAATCCCCGAGCAGCAGTTACAGTCTGTGAGAAGCTGAGACAAGAGGTTGTCACGAGTATCAACTGTATCCTGGAATTCGTTCGACCCAAATGGAGAGTCAAAGACAACCTTAATGAGATCATGCCTGAGCTACGATTCGCTTGCATTCGACTTAATTTGGCCATCAAAGTAAGTATTTTTCTTGTTCCTTTTTTTACCACGTTGTCAGTTTCTTTCAGAGAGAATTTTTGAGGATCTATTTTCCCTCATTCCACCACGACTCCTCACTCCCATCCTCTTTTTATGTCAACTGTCGCAATCAAGCTATGGTACTGGTGATGGGGGAAACTGCAGATCACGGCTTTACCGAAACAGTACAAATACATATAGCCACTAGGTACTATACATACGTACGTGTGTCAGTTATAGGAACAGGTATAGGCGAATGGCGTATATATGAGTTACATACCTAATCCTAATCCAATGGATCTATAGCGCACATAAGCAGGACTCACTCTGGGAGAAAATACATTGACTGAAATAATGCAATTTACATTTTTATTTTCCTCACAACTTTAACGTTTGTAGAAGTGTAGAAACTAGAAACATAGATTTGAGTTGAGTCTTAAATTTTTAACAAGTTTTTCTTCTCGTAATTCGAACCTACTGCTTTTATCGAAATGAATTATTTTCATACTACTCGGAGTTTCAGTCTCAGCTGATTACGGTTTATCAGGCCAGACTCAGTATATACGCACGAGTTTTAATTTAATTGAGTTAGTCCGTGGGATGTAAATTATCTAAACATTGATGTGGATGTGGGCGCCTACAAGTACATACATAGTAAGTAGGTAGCACTGCATTTATTGCACTCTCAGAATCATATAACGACTTCCGTCCCAGTTACAAAACGTATGGTGAAATCAACTCGACGAATCAAATCTTGCATATATAGGTCTTACTCGTAGAAACTATTCTTAAAAATATTTTTATTACATTTTAGAAACTATATAAAATAATATAGAATTCCATGGTCTGCTGATATCTCCATTGATTGTTACGAAATAACAAACGAGCTTTTCCCCTGTTCCCTTGTAAGCTATGCAATATGCCGCGTGGTTATCAGATAGAAAACATAAATTACTTGTGTAGTATAGACATATTAGAACAGTGTTAAGTCAGAGCGCATGTAAATTTGACTAGCTACTACGTAGTGGGTCTGTAATAAATACAATTAAATGAGCTTGCAGCTGACTGGTGAGTGAGTGAGCAGATGGATTTATTTACGTTCAAACTATGTAGTAAAATCATTCCATATAAAGACTGTGGTGCCAGTATTATTAGGATTCGCACAAACTCAACTACAAGTTACTACCAGGTGTGTGTTTATACTGGAAGTCAAAATAACGAAATTTAAAATGCAGACAGTTGCCCCCATTAATTGGCAGACAGCATAATCTTTATCTTGGGTTCTTTTGCTCCTTTGCTTTAGAAACCGGATCGAGAAGATTTTGAGGGATACAAATAGAGAATTAGATACGGTAGTAGGTAGGTAAGAAATATTTTTACTATGGACTATGGGATAAGGAAAAGAAACATGTACATATAGTGAAGGCTGAAGGATACAGACTCTGGTTCTGGTACTGTTTCCATATTTGGTAAATGATTCTCGTTATTAGACGCAGCACGGTGACACGGGACAAGGCAATAATGTAGACAAGACAAGGTATTCTGCGCTGTGGAGTCTGTGTAGGCAATCTTGCTTGGCACATAAGATGTGAGAGCCAGGCCAGGAGATCTCTCATGTTGAGTATTACTTTTAGTGTGTAATTACATATAAGGGAACAGACGTTTTCCTTGCAAGGTCAACTGGTGAGTAGAGTGAGTGCCTGAGTTGTATAATAATTTAGCTCCATCATCTCAGCTGGTAACCATTATCCATCCATATGCATATGTTTTATTTTGTCTGCCCAGATGCATACACTTACACGCCGTATTACTGATAAATCTCGATGATTGTATTAGCTATTTAGATTGTATCTCATATATATTCTAATTAACAAAATAATAAGAATTTTTCTGGACCCATCCCTTCTCAAATGCACACAGCAGAGTGCGTACATATTTTGCTCTGCAATAATAAAATAATTGTTCTATAAGACATTATAGATCCATATCGATAAAACTTTAATTGTTCTTAAAAAGGAGAGTCTTTATACAGATAATATTTTATATGCTTCCTATAATATAGCAAATACAACTTGGAACGCAACTCAGTGCTACGCGTAGTAAAAAAAATACATTTCTTTTGTTTGAGGTTGTAAAAGGTTGGATTTGGATTTGGATGGTTGGCAGTTTGGCAGGTTGGCAAAAGAAGTTTCTTTTGACATATAGCCAATACTTTCCGTCACAAAAAAGCATCAGACTGAGGCGCAATCTTTTATTCTTATTCTTATCATATTTATTCTTCTAGTTCGGCTGCGTAAAACAATGACGTGTACCCCCAGTACCTTACATATTATTTATGAGTTTAATTGTTTTTCTTTTAAGGACATGGTGGATTTCTGTTCGAGGTCTGTCTCAAATGCAAAGAAATTCAGTATAGACGTCTTGGTGACCAAACTACAGAGGCTTTTAACCCCACTTATCAATGGTTCTCAAATTGTCCAGAGGGATGTAGATGAATTGGAAGCATATTTTTGGTCCGTTGACCGACTCAGTGTATCACCTAATTATGACAACAAAGTTTCATCACCGGATGCTCTGGATCAATTGGTTCTCTGTGCCCGGAGTCTTCTTCATGATGTAACTGAAATTGCCAACTTTTTAGCTCTCAATTCCTCCGCTTTGTACCGAGACACGGAACGTCAAAGTCTCCCAACAATCGTCGTAGCACCAACTCCTGTCACGGTAAGACCTTTTCAAAAGTCACACGCAGTATCCATTTTTGAAACAAATATCAGACTACTTTAGGTAGTGTACTAACGATAAGATGAGTAGAATCCCTCCCTATATTCAGGCATTCTCCATACGCTTCAAACCATAAAAAGAATTACAGTAGGAATGCGTGGTATCTACGTATAATGCACTTCAATACGCCTGGAAAACTCATGTTTCATATGGTATGAAACTTGAAGTAAGCATGTACAATTCAAAATTCAAAGCGAGAGAGACGAAGGGTGGGAATTTAAATTCAGGAGACATTTTCCTAGTGAATATTTTACGGAGAAAAAGTGCATAGGAAGCTTGTTTGTTTTCCCCTGCATCATTCTATGGAATGGATTCAAGTTGAATTTGATGTAGTCAGTTTTTTAAAAAAATAACTAATAAGTTGGATTACTCAAAATCTTTCACAAGTTTCCAACCATTTTTCACCAATGCAGAATTGTATTGATACTGTTTTCTGAGGGTCTCGTTTGATGTTATTATTATGTGCCTTCATATGGAAGAAAACTTGGTGATAAGTTGTGTAACTCGTGGCATGACATGTCTGTGACGTGTAGCGTAACTGCAATAAGCGCGTAGCTGGAATTCCCTGTAACACACTATTCTGTAATTTATTGCCCCTTCGGGATACACGCAAGTTTCCTTTCTATGTTCGTAGCACGCCATGCCAAACCAAAAAGATTGTACGAGGAATATTTCAGGATTTTGTTTTCTAGGTACCATACTTTTTCTGCTCGAATTACAAAAATGAGAATTTTGCTTGTTAGCCATATGTAACGGCAATGGCTATAGGAAATATTCTTGATAGTAAAGAATATCACATGTCAGCAATTAAAATTTAAACGTAATAGAGTGGGCATACCAGGCTAGAGTCTTGGTTGTTGTTGTTGTTGGTAGGTGCATTTTATGGGATGCATATAGTTGAAAGTTTAGAAAATGTAATGGAAGTAGTGTAAAATATCTTATAATTGTTTATTGTTGTATGCCAACAGGTCACGGAAAATACCGAAAATGAAGGACCAACGGAGGACTATGACTACGTCAGTTTGGTTCCAGTCGATCAAGTTGATGGAGCGTGTGGAGATGCTGGAGTAGGAAGTCAAGTGGATGGTGGTGGTGGTGCTTCGGCCTCACTGCCACATTTAGTTTTAAGTGATCAGCTACTATTAGAATTCTATTCGACACAAATTGCAACCATCTCCCCACTTCTCTCCTTGTCAATATCTACTTTCATTTCCTCAATTCAACAGAACGACCCACCCAAGACGTTCAACGGCCATCTAAAATATGTGATTCTTTTGGCGTACAAAATGCTCTTTGCGGGAGATACAGTTCATCGAAATATCTGTAATGTCGAGATCAAAGAAGAAATTGAGAGTAAAGCAAATGATTTACACAAGTCTGTAGTAACTTTGCATGAAGCTAGTCGTGTGGCTTCACGGGATTTTCCTCGGATTCCACCTATGCAGAATATAGTGGATCGTGTGTGGGAAACCACTGCTGCAGCTACTCAACTCAAAAAAGTCATGTTAAGTGCAGCTTGCTTCTGAGAGTGAATGTGACATTGAAAAAACTATTCAAATCGATAGAATATTTGTCTCTTCTACTTATCTTCATCTTTGCCGAACCGAATGCCGATCATCAATATAGTCAACAAATTCATTTATATTTACTTTTGTTAGATATCACAAGAATATTAAATCTAAATATAGCCATGATTTCGCTTCAATTACCATTAATTATATACATATGAATATTTAGATGCTAGTGAATTTATAAGATAATTTGTACGAGACTCTGTAAGACTTACAAAAAATGACGCACATTAATATATTGTAATGGAAACAATTGGGCTTAAATAAGTGGCCGCGCTTTTAACTTGTGTGTGGCAATGAAGGATGATGATAATAATTGTAATGACTTACTCTTTGCTAATACGTGTTTATGACGGTCGTAATTATTATGGTCCTGAATGATGTTGTAGGGGTTTTGTATTTAAAAAAAGTCATTGTTTTTTGTTTGTTTAAATAGATTAGTCGAGAGTTATGTATACGCAAACATTATAATAATTACATTGTATCAAGGTTAGTAGTAATAAATTATTTCGTAGAGAAAAAAAATTAGTATTACTGTACATGCACCAGTCAGTACCTATAATTACATTGAAGTTTAGTGTTAATGTTATCTTATATTATATCGAGAAAGTAAAACCTGTTAGCTTCTAAGTTGTGTGCTTTTGACGTATTTGTGTGGAGTAACAAAATTGAACAAGATGCTTTTGCATATTTGCATGTACTCGTGTGTACAAGGAAAAATAAATGATATTCTGTGCACTTAAAGCAAATTAATAATAATCGTCGGAATTTGTATACACATATCATTGCCCTATGTTTGTATTATTTACGCACGCCAAAATGTATTTATTTATAGAAACAATTAGATAAAAAAAAGTAGAATGAAATCAGAACTAGTGTTAGTTCCATCATGTCAGTAGTGGTTTAAATACGAGCGTAATTATTTATGGTTATGTGTCAACAGTCCACAACGTTTTATGTCGATGGTAGTGACACAAGGCCTGTAGTAAAAGAAAAATTACAGACTAAACATGGATAAAATTGTATGGCGATGTTTAAGTATTTACAAGAGAACCGGGTAAAAGCCGTCCGATGTATCTCGGAGCTCTACTTTCACGAGGTTGGAGACCAAGTACTAAAACATACCTTCGAACACGGTGGTACCATTTTAAACTGTAATTTAAGCAGGTTTGTTCCTTGCTGCGTCTTTATACCCAAACTTTTGGAATGAATCCATTAAAATAATAAATCTAGGATCTAGAATCTAGAAGTGACGAGCGTCAAAATTACGACTATAACTACAACATAAAATACACTACACAACTACAATAATTTATTTACGTATTGCTCATCAATAAATTCGCCTAAAAATACATTCCAATTTCAAAAACTTGTATTTGGTCCTTTTGCAACTCATTTCTCATAACGACATCGCACACACGTCCCACGCCCATCAATCGCATTTTTGTTTCATCATTAATTTTAATTTTAGTAAGGAATCATTAATCAGTTAGCAAATATTTGAAAACTGATTTCTTTTAACATTTCGCATAATAATAATACTGAAAGAAAAAAGAAACTAAAGTCACGTAGAGCGCCATCGCATTCCAAAGCTGTGCACTTCTCCACATAAGACTACATAATTTTTGCCTCAGACAACTGCATCGTATGTGAAATGGCCATCATCTTCACTACACGTGATGTCCGTATAGTTCAACCGAACCAAGGCGGTATGTATTCAATGCGGTGATTTCAGATGAAGAATGGTAAATTATCGTGGTACAGGATCCTGGTACACTTGAAAGTACCAGCGGGTTGTGCCAGGTAAAGGTATCAGCAACGTGTACAAGTAAAGCGCACCAGTTCAAAGTACCAGTTAAAAGTAACAGTCACACGTACCATTTAAATGTACCAGTAACGCGTACCAGTCCAAAGTACCAGTTAAAAGTCCCAGTCACACGTACCAGTTAAAAGTCCAAGTCACACGTACCAGCTAAAAGTCCCAGTCACACGTACCAGCTAAAAGTCCCAGTTACACGTACCAGTCACACGCATAAATTATATTTTCAAGTACGAAAGTACGATGTAGATATATGGTCCCAGTTGCAAGAACCAGTTCGCATTAAACACACATAACATTTGAATAATGCTTTTATTATGCTGCTGGAGCGTGAAGTGAGCCAATCCGCAATACCGTTAACGTTTTTTCCGGTACGAAGGGCTAAAATTGCATGTTCCACTTCATTGAAATATATTAGAAAGTAAAAGTGTAGTGCTAATGCGCGTAAAGGTGATCGGGTTTATTTTTTTTTAACTTCAAGTACCTGTATCTTTTTACTTAGCCAACGTGCCCTATAGGAGAAGCTGTCATTATACTCTTTTAATACTGCATGTGCGAAAAAATACTCAGTTTCGAAAATTAGAAGTTGCAAGAGATACAGGTCATTGTACGAAAAAATCGTAGAAAGTCTTACATCAGCCCAAAGTAAACAGTTACCTTAAATACATCTAAAAATTGAAACGTAGAAATGTGATCGGCATAAAAAAATTTTAAAAAGCCCTCACAACTTTCATGATTTTAAATAGCCAGAGTGTTTAATAAAGGTAAGAAGCTAAAATCGGTAGTCAAGATAGTTGAGACCATATAAGTATAAGCTGTATATATATTTTTGGTTACTTAGATTTTTATAGGCCGTACTGTTTACACGGCGGCCACTAATCACCTTTTGGGGGTGATCACCTTTACGCACCTTAGTACCACTAAGGAAACCGCGTAATAGGTAAAGTAGTTACCTGGTTAGTACGTTATACATTTAAGTAGAAGATTGGTTAAGTCAGATATTTCACTCTGTTAGCTCCTAACCGAGTTGTCTTTTACAAATGTTAGCCAAGTACTCTGTATTAGGTGCCGGAGTAGTAGATCAATCTATTATGATTTAATAGCCGGTTAACCCGCCACAACTTTTCTTAGCGTGCGCGGAAATTTAAAAAAACGTTTTAATATGTTTGGGGAAATTCATGTTACAACCCCGCCCTGACCGCGTAAGTAATCACGTACAGCAAGTAGCACCTCAACATGGATGACACAAGCCATTTAAATGCCCTGTGATCAATTGTGGCGCGTCATGGACTAGTAATAATCACAAGTTATAAAACGCATTTAATTTCTAACCAGACGTTGCCGGCCAAATTGGAATAAATTTCTTCAACCGTAGAGCCCCTTGCAGATTCTGATTAAATAAAAACATAATTATCTTAACATGTGAACAATAAAAGACACCCCCCACTTTTTAAACTTTAGTTGTTATGAAGATCTGGCCTTCAAAATATAGAATAAGTTGAAAACGGTTTTATAAATTCATTCATTACACTGAACTGGTACAGCAGTACCATGTACTAATATGACACGGTTTGCAAAAAACAGTTGCAAAAGGTTGTAATTACGAGTTTTAAGCAAAACGCATACGTTTAGGTGCATTCGACCCAATGCAGTAGTATTCAAATTATCTAAATATTTTGTAATATTACATATTTAAGATATTTATAGTTTTACTCCATGCCTACCTTTGATGTAAAAGATAACCACAGCTGATGTATTTAAATATTTAGTCAGCATGTAAATTTACATTTTTGTTTCGTGTGCGCATTTTAATTTGTATTTTAAAGTTGGTAATAAATGTGTGCTTTAAATACCATATTTTAGTATTAACATGGTATATGTATAAAGGTCTCTTTCCTACTAACTGGCACCTTAATATTCAAAATCATAGGCTTACACCTGTTTCCCATAATAAAATATCGTAGGTGAAGGATCAAATCCGTTTTCTTCCATTCTTTGCTAGAAGCAAATCCGTGTCGTTCTATTGACTTTGGTAAGGATGGAAGCCGTTTTGAATTTAGTGAAACATAAAAGAACAGTTTTTCGCGAAGAATGAAAGAAAACGGATATTTAATCTTTCACCGACGAAATAAAGTTTTGATATCTACGCTTTTTGCGCTGTCCAAATTAGTCATAATTGATTGACTGAATAACTTCGTATAAAAATAGGTAAGTCGATTGGACTAACCAAACAATAATACTAAAACAAAAAGCTTGTTTGTCAAGTTGTACTCAAAATTTAAAAAATTAGAATAATTTTGATATTATTAAAAAGTTTATTCGTAATTATTTTGAAATAATATATACAACCAGCCGAAACTAAAAATATAATTTTTAAAATCATGATTTCATTTTAAATGCACACAAATAAAATGATTAAAAATCATAATGACTTTTATTTTCTGCCAATTTATGTAATGATTATGCTTTGGCATTTCAGTCCAGTCCAGGCTTTTGCAACCTTAAAATTTTTAACACGAGCATTTGCAACGCATAACCAAGCCTAGGACATTTACTATTCACCTACTAAAAAATTAAAACGATACACATCGCTTGCAAAGGTACCCAAATGTATTTGTTTATAAGGCGACTTTGGATTTTTGACTCAGATTTGTTAGTTTTAAATTGCTGAAAGAATATTGATTAGGTACGACTAATTCAAATAAATAATGTAACTCAAATTAAAAAAGTAAAACGATAAACGGACGCTTCCTACCAGGTTGTTTCCTACCCGGACATTCTCTACCCCAGACATTTCCTACCCGGACTTTTCATAGCCTGGCATGTCTTACCCGTGCAAAATGTTGAAATAAAATTCTCCGGTGTTAGTGAGATAAAGGTATTTATTATTTTCTTAGCAAGCCTGAATTATTTAAAGCATGTCCTGTTAATAATAAAAATACATTGCTTTTGTGGGCTGTAGCTTTAACAGTAACATGAGCCAGTTTGAATTTTCCGCCAAATCTGAAATTCAATATTTTGTAAAATTTTTTTGCCATTTTGTTAATACTTTTAGCCACTAATAAATCAGTTTTAAGACTCCAAACAGCGGAGGAAGTATGTGCGCACTACGTTAGTTTTGACCAACTTTTGCAAACCAAAAACTCCAAACTTTTTAATTTCCTGCTAAATCTAGAAGTTAAAACTACCGGTGGGTGTTCTTTAGTAAGTGATGTCTACGCCAGTAAGTGATGTCCGACTATAGTAAGTGATGTTTAATCACTGATTCACTTGCAATAATAGTTTTAAAACATTTGAGGAAAAATTTATTTTCTGAGTTGCGGTAAAAATATTCGAGCTGTTTTGTAAGTATAGGTACTCATTTGCAGGGTGAGCCTTCAGTTCTGGTACACGTATTTGAATGTTTGCAGTAATTCCAAATTTTGTATCAGTTGTTATAAATATTTTAGTATGTTAGAAATAGTGTCTACAATTAAGGAAAATAAAGTTTTTAAATTTTAGCATTGCCCGAATCTCTAATTCTACGCGGAGGTCAGAAGCTTGAGTTTGAATAGTACGAGGTAGGTACTATTAGGAGACTATTAGGATACAGTAATTCCACTATCTGTATAACTATTAATAAGATTGACAGACAGTAACTTAGCCAAAAGATTTTTACGAGTAAGGCTTTACTGCTTAAAGACAACTACAATCTGGTTTTCTTTATAGGTATCATTAAAAAAATATAGAAACAAAGAAAAGCTGACACAATCAGAACGGAACACTTCTGAGCCGTTTAAGAGCAATGCATATTTTGGGAGCAGATAATGCGAGTGAATATGAGTATATGTCATGCCATCATTAATATCTGAGCAACATTAGACTGGTAATTAAACATTAACAGCTAAACTGCCAAGGGGTCGTCCATAAATTACGTCATGGGTTGGGTCAATGGATCTGCTGATATGCTGATGACATCCCATTTGCGCTTTAAAGTAATTAGTACATTTAGTGCTAATGCAAAAAACCAACACATAAATAAAGCACGGGCATTCACGTCAAGACTTGATTAGATGGCTAGTGGCTTGTCTTGATTTGAACTTGACGAATTAGCTATTTTTTGAGTCAGCTCAAGTCATTGGGCAGGTGACTTGACTTGATTATTTTATTATAAAGAGCACTAGATATCTCTAGCATATTAACAACATTAATTAAACAAATTCCGCATTCTATTGTTCAATAGTCGAGTGCAAATCTACTACTCCTAAAGAATTTATGTTTGCTTAGGGATTGTCCACAAATGGCATCATAGAAAAGTATTCATTTTTAAGACAATGTTCCTCCTGTCACTAGATTAATCATGTTAAGTACTTAAATGACTACATCTCTAGCATAGGATTGCCAAGTAGACCCATTGAACCTATCAATGAAGTAATTTGTGGACGACCCCTTATGTACGTCTTTATTTTCTTCATAAGAAACACGACTGTTCTTTCGTACAATTTCTTATACCTGTTCCGCATTGACACCTACGGAGGTAATTTACGTAGGTTACATAGTTAGGTAAACCTCTCCGCACTAATAACGCTTGTAGATAGCTTCCGTAGAAATGACACCCCGCACTACCTCACCTAACTTATAAAGCTCTGCCGTGATTGGCCAATAAAACTCGCGGGCTCATTATTGCTCAGGGCCAATGAACGAAAGTTTCAGAGGCATCCTTGTTTGAGGGAGGGAAAAATGAAGTGTGGTAAGTGCAGGACCTTTAGTTAGGTAGCACCCGCACTGCACAATCCACCTACCTACGTAGGTATTTAGGTCTCGCCTAACGCAATTTACGGAGGTAAAAAGTTAGGGTAAACCACGCCTACTTAGGCTTAGAGGAAGCTCTCCGCACTGCACCTAGCTAGGTTTTTTACGAAAGTCACCTCCGGAGGGGCGCAATGCGGAACGGGTATTAGATTAGGTAAGTTTCTTGCATATCGATGTGTTAGGGATCTTCTGTAAATGACGTTTTCGGTGGGGTAAGTGAATCTATAGTCATGTAGTGATGACATGTCGTGGTAAAGATAAAAGTTTCACGCAATATTAAAGTGATGACATGGGGATGGATCGTTTTTTATATTCCAAGATTCTACATGATGAAGGTGTTTTGCAGAATCTTATTACAAAAAACGCATAGAACGTTGAGTACCATTGGTAGTAGTATGTTCATTTTTTAAAGAGGGAAATTCAAACAAATATGAAGAGAGAAAAGTAATTTTAAGTAGGGACTATTTTTTGATGCGGACGTACACACGTGCGTACAGTAGTGCGGCTATATGTATATCGTCAGCGAAGAGGCAAATCTGACTTTCTCCTTTTGGGGCTAAAAGCAAAACTGACTATTACCATTTTTTGCTAAAAGCGAAAATGACCATCTCCATTTTTCTCCAAATACCATTAAAAGAAGGCACAAAAACTATATGTACCAATGCAGCATGTTATAAAGTAGACGTTTTTGTTTAGGGGTCGTCCATAAATGACGTCACAAAAATTATTGAAAAAAGCAATTTTTATATGGTGAAAATCGAAAAAACCCAAATTTTGACTTTGAAAAAATTCCTGAATGGTTCTTATAGCCAAACTTAAGTTTTGGCTGAAAACGATTTGTGATATTATTCATAGATTCTTTTTAAAAAATTATATTCTATAATACTAAAATCCGGGTTTTCTTTGAAACGGGTATCCAAAAATTCAAAATTTCAACTTTAAACCTTATTGTTAGGTATCAGGATTAAGCGATATGGGTTTGGTGAGAATCGGAAATGTGTCATTTTGAGGTTCTTGGAATATAAAAAACGATGAAAGCCTTAAAAAGTGATAATTTGTAGGACGTCATTTATGTGAGGCCCATTCGCCCGTTTTTGCCCTCATTTACTTCCTTGCGTTTTGACATGAGTCCATTCAACTGTTAATTGTGAAGAAATGGCCAGTCCGAGCAAAGTAAAAAACCAAATCGGACCTGCCTGCTCGCATTTGTGTTCGCTTGAAAGTTGTTTGAAGAAAATCGGTTAAAAACTGTGACCTGTAATTTACGGCCAACAGACGGACATGGCCATTTCAATAGATGCTCAAGCTCAGCATCTAAAAATATAAATAAAGAAAAGCGGACACAACCCGAACGAAACACTTCTGAGCCGTTTAAGAGCAATGCATATTTTGGGAGCAGATAATGCGACTAATGCGAGTGAATGAGTACTTACATGTCATACCACCATTAATGTCTGAGCAACAATATACTGGTTATAATTATTAAACGTTATGTAACAACTAAACTGCCAAGGTGTCGTCCATGAATCTCTTCATGGGTCGAGTCAATGGATGTGCTGGAATGCTGATAACATCTAATGTTAAAGATAGTCAATTACGCTTTAATTAGTACATTTAGTATGTAGTGTTATTGTAAAAACACCTAAATAAAGCAAGGGCATTTAAGCTAAGACTTGATGAGATGGCTAGTGGGTTGACTTAACTTGGACTTGAAGACTTCCGGCTATGTTTTGGGTCAGCTCAGGTCATTGGGGAGGTGACTTGACTTAATTTAACTTTAGCCTTAGGGGCGAATTATTGCTTTGTATGGCAGCCAGCTGCAGCCTTATTACCAACACATAATTGACGCACTTTGAATTTTCCACCAAATCTAAAATTCGATATTTTGTACCCTTGTTTGTTCATTTTGTAAATGCTTGTAGCTTATAGCCACGTATAGTTCAGTTTTAGCACTCCAAACAGCGTATGAAGCGTGTGTAGCCAGTGTGGACAGTGCGGACTACGTAACCCCCAAGCGGCCAAGTATGCTCCATACTTACCAACAGGCTTGCAAGGATACGATGTAAAAACAGCCACGCAGGCAGGTCTCATCCACCAGTGTCTTTTTGAGATGATTATATACAAATAGGTCAAGTTACCGGGGGGCACTGGGGAGGGGGAGGAGAGGAGAGCCCCCAGTATTAGAAACTGACTCGAAATATGAATATTAGTAGGTAGGTATAGGCATATATAAAAACAAGCAGGAAGGCCCGTTGCCATGCAACGCGGTTGTTGTAAGGACTGTCTCGGTCTGTGGAACATAGTCAAATATCAAAAGTCTGATATATTGTGTTAAATATATTTGCAGTTACCTCACTATAAGAGAAGGGCATGTAAAATGTATAATCTGCAAGGTTACTGTATTTGGGATCACATTTTGTAATTTAATATGTATTTACTCCAACAAAATTGCAAAACATTGCAAACTACATATTGCAACATTTTGTATCTAAAAAAAGGATCTTAACACGAAATGTCATCAGCATCCCAGCAGATCCATTGACCCAACCCTTGACGTGATTTATGGACGCCCCCTTGCAGTTTAGCTGTTAAGGTTTAATTATAAATAGCCAGTTTAATTTTGCACAGATATTAATGATGGTATGACATGTGTACGCATTCACTCGCATTATCTGCTCCCAAAATATGCATTGCTCTTAAACGGTTCGGAAGTGCTCCGTTCTGATTGTGTCAGCTTTTCTTTGTTTCTATTTCTTTTAAATGACGCCTATAAAGAGAACTAGATGATAGTTGACTTTCAAGCAATGGCCTACCCGTCAAAATCTTGGGGCTGCTGATTGTTAGTCTTATTAATAGTTACAGAGATAAAGTAATTGCTGTATTTCTTCTAATAGTACCTCCCGCGTATTCAAACTCAAGCTTCTGACCTCCGCGTCAAATTAGAGACAAGGGCAGGGCTAAAATTTGCAAACATAAGGCCTTCACAAAAATTCATAGAAAACGCCATAAATTCAGATTTGATAGCAAATAAGTGTTTAAAAGTAGCTAATTTTGCACCAACAAAAGGTATTTATAAAGGTAAACATGGCAATTTTCTCTGCATGAAACGCCTACCCTCCGCATACTGTTAGGGAACTGCGTTGTATTAGAAGGTATATGCGGTACTTATGTTAGGCATAATATTTGCCGTATTGCTTACAGGGTGCAATATTCAAATTCCAAACCCTCGGGCCCGTGCACTATTCTAAGCCCGCGCCGTTGTAGACTGGATTTTCCCAATATTCCCCTTTCTTCCTCTTGTAACGACCGGGACAGGCTGCTGGAACAAGAATGCGACCGGGTCGGACTCCTCGGTTGGTGTCCTACCTCTGCCTCGACCGCGCACTGCAGACGACGCGGTCCTCGGTCTACGGGATCGTCCTCGGCCCGCTCTGATATTTACAGAGAGAGCGACCGGGGAACGCTGACCGCGCTTCAGAAGCTCCTGCTCACGTAACCACGCTACTCCTGACTGGCTGCGAAGAACCCGGCGGTTCGGTAGGGGCTCCGTTGTGACGGATGGGATGCACAATTATAATGACCCGGTGTGCCGGTGTCGGTATGTCCCTCAACACTTACACCCGAAGTATGAATATGATGACCGTAATACTTCGGAACCCGGTAAACGATGAGTGCCACTATAATACTAACGTGATGGCTCCAGTCGGCCAAAAAATACCAATGCTTAAATATCCTTCAGCACAATGTTAATCTTTAGGGAGTGTACTTTTATTGAACTCTGTTCCTGTTCACGAAATCTACACTTAATGTACAATGTTAAACACTCCACTTATTGTTCGTTAAATGATCTCTAACTTATACACAATTAAACCCGTTCGGGTAATTAAATATAACTCCAAAGGAGAAGAAGAGGAAGGGATAATGAATAAATATATATAAATAGTATAAAACAAAGATGGCGGCGGGCGATCTATCTTTTCCTCACTTTACTAGACGTTGACTAGCTTAACCACCTAGTTGTTTCTCCTCGGAGAGTGTAAAGGGAAGTAAATGGAAAACTCCCTTCGCCTGCTGAGAAGGACGAGGATCGTACGATCGAGAGTGCCTACGTCATCCCGCTCCACGTCAACCGTCTCTTCCAACTCTGCCCTACTTTACCTGCTATATCCATAGCCCCGCTCCCTTCCTATACTTACATTCCTCCCGTCATTCGCACTCTGGCTGCCTGCTAGGCAACAGTGCACTGATACTCGGGAGGAATTTTGATTTTATTTTCCTTTCTTTTTTGTGGTAAATATTTGTCGTGAGTCTCCAAACCTTACCCTTGTGATGGGCAATTAGTCCGTTACGATGGTGAGGTGGAAATTCCTATTAAAATATTACCCCTAATCACTTTTTCGAGCAAATTCAAAAAGTTGTATTTGGATTTTTTTTTCAATCCTCGTTGTGCTACTGTTAAATTTTCCTACGTGATTCTCACTCCTCGCGGTGCTGCCGCGTAGCTACATAGTGTATTGTTTCTACAATGTGCACGGGGTGGTTCGGCAGGTTACATCCTTGTCGTGTGGATCGTATACTGTGTGGCACGGTGTAGCATCGCTGTGGTGTGAGTTTTGTGTGGGAAGGTTTGACAGCATCAGTAGCGTGGTTTAGTCTGAGGTAGACTGTATTCAAGGCGAAGACTGTAGTTTACACTCATGTGTAGTATGTTTCTATTTGGAACTTTAATTTGTCAGGTCTAGTACCAATTAGTTGGGTGATGAGCAGTAAACTCTGATCCTATTTTCCTTAGCTAGATGTCGTAGGTTGTTTTTATTTTCGCTAGGTACTCACTTCCTTCCATTTAGAATTAAATCCTGTTTAAGATTAAGGCCCGTACGGGAAAATCCGGTGACGTTTCATATGTCACTGGTTATCCCGTTGGCCAAAATTAAACATTGTTATAATGGGACGTCCGCAATGGGCCTTATTGGCCTTGGCGGTGTCTGTGTGGATCAGTATTATGATTTACATGGTGCCCAATAAAAATAATAATAATAATAATACATTCCTCCCGTGCTATAGACAGTGGAAATTTACTGCCTGCCCCGACGACGTCGGTTGGTTCTCCATCCTCAACCTTCCTTGTCCTATTCCCGCTACTGCTAATAATACCTCCGCAGTACAATTTCCATATTTACCTTCACACCGTGTACTGTGGTACTGCCATATAAAACTGTTTTAAGAAGACCGGAGTAATACTTCAATTCCAATATTTCCAATCCTCTCAGACCTATTTTGTAATATAGGCCTGCACTATTATAGAGAATACGGTAGGTAGGTGCAGGGAATTCAGAATTTGTTTTCGCAAACGGGGAGTAGGGCAAGTAATAATGTTTATTTTTACCCCGAGGAGACAGACCTGCTCTTTAAAGTGTGGCGTCCCTGCCCAATTTGAAAAAACAGGACACCCCACGTTGAAGATAGCTATCGACTATGTACTACGGGATGTTACTCAAATGATGTCAATCAAATTATCACATTTTAATGGTCACCCCACCTTAATGATTTCACTTTAATATAACGTAAGTGGTACGTCGTAATCGAACGAATACATTTTTCCGGGTTTGATGATTACATTGAAATTGGTCAGTGTGTGGAGTTATTTTATATTAGTTCATTGTTGCTTTGCTTACTAACTATATGTTCAGTTTCTTCAAAACAGAAACATATAAGCACAAATGTAAGCGAATATATGCATTGCTCCTAAACGGCTCAGAAACGCGGACAGTGTAATGTTTAATCTTTATATTTTTTCTTCATCTACGTGAAGAGGAGCAATATTGTTTTTCATGAGTTTAGGGTCCTATATTGTCCTGTGTTACTCACTGGAGGAGGTTCGTACAAAAACAAAAATTGAAATGTGTCCTTTACCTAAGTAAATGTTTAGTTTTTCTATTTTAAGAGACTGCATGAGACCTGACGGCAGAAGAAATTCGGCCCAATTTGGTCAGCGGTAATCGTTTCAAAGTGCACAGTACCCCTAAAAGTTCATTTTTTGAAACTGACCCGAAACCAGAATTTTCGTAAATAGGCAATAATTGCAACTGGCCTTGCCATTTGATTTTAGTTTTATCTTCTAATATGCTCGGAGATAACTTCGGATCTATTGCACTTTCCCGATGACCGTCCACAAAAATGGTCTAAATTTCTGCGGCTGTCTGGTCCTGGTCTCTTACAGCTTCCCATTTTTGGCTAGTGTAGTATAGTGCACTGAAATTGTTAATTGTTATTGTTATTGTGAAATTTTAAGAATCACAATAACAATTTTATATTGTTATTGTAATCACAATTACAATATCAAATTGGTATTGTAATTTCTTGTATTACAATAACAATACAATTACAATTTTTTTTAGAAGGTAATGCGGATAGCAGACTGTAGAAAAAAACCGATTCTAAAAACTAAAGTAGGCTTACTGCTCAGTATATTTGAATTATTTTATCAATCTTTATTTTTCTAACTGATGCAAACTCACGATGAGATGCGTATATTAGTTAATCTTTCTGTCGGTCTTATTTTTACCAGTGAATAAGTTCTATAGTATTAATAATTTCCAGATTGTCTAGAATACATTAAAAATTAATGATGCTAGTATTATGAAAATTAAAAACTGAATCAGATTTTTTAAGAGCGTAGTTTTGTAAAGAAAAATATTTTACTTGGCACTAGGAAAGAGCAATTAAAGACACTATTTCCTATTTTACTTTGTAAGTACACCGCATGCTGGACTGGACTGTCTGGACTAATAAAATTACAGAAAGAAAGAAAACTAATAAGATAGCAAAGGTTAATTGTAAGGGGATTGCTGATAACAATTTTTCACCAATACAAAATAAGTATTATGATTGCCACATGAAATTAATAACGACGGTCCGTTTTCCACTATTTGAAAAGTAGGTTTAAAGTTAAAATCCTTTCGAGTAGTGTTTTATGAATTACGGGCCATGATTATGTGACGTTATAACATAAATTCGAAACCCCTCCCCCCTGGCTCGTTATTTACCATTTGGTTAACTTTTCCGGTACCCCGCCTAAGCCATGACGGAATTTGCAAATGCACCCTGACGCAGGCGCATTCTGGCGTTTTACAGTGGTTATAGTTAGGCAGACATCAGAGAGCTTCCAACAATTACGTCTTACAAAATTCGGTCATGGCCTTTAACCCCCACCCAAGTTTTCTGGAATGTAATTACGAATATGTAATAAGAAAGGGCAGCTAGACCCCCTCCCACAAAATTTATAACGCTATTATTTGAAGCGCCTTACCTGAACTCATAGGCAGTAGGAAGCATGAAACCAAATTGTGAATTGTTATTGTTATTGTTAATGTGAATGATTTTGAAATTGTGATTGTTATTGTTATTGTGAAGTCCAAGCGTATAGTATTGTGATTGTAATTGTAAATACAATAATTTACAATAATTTACAATACAATACTCTCACAATTTATGTGCCCTAGTGTAGTAAATGACCTTTTAAGTTTCTAAAGATTTGTATGAATAATAACGAATACTTAAAAACACAACCCTTCCAGGCTACAGCGTCTTCTGTAAACGTGACCATTTGGTTTGTCATAATACAAATACTGTGTATAACAAATCCAACTCTGTGGAACTACTGCAGACATAGTTCTACAGATATAAAAAAGTTTGATCCAAATCGACGAATAAAATAGATATTATAGGGTCTGCAAAGCTCAAAAACACGAAAGTACGAACTCCTATGGTAGTGGCGGTAGTTGCAGCTGGGAGAAAATACTGGGTAAGTGATTGGGACATTTAAAGGGCGTGTGGGACTTGCACTTTTTACAAGCTCCCGGTTTGTTCAACAGAACATATACAACGCACTGCTACTGGGGCTGCGGTTGCGGCCCTACACCATATCTGTACGCATTCATGGAGTGAACTGTGAACTCGAGTGAACTCGAAACTGCATTCAACTCTCATTGAGTTCAGTGATAGTTTGCCTAATTTTGACAGTACTCCAATATTTGCCTGTTACTTCACTCGAACAATAGGCGCAAAACATATATAATAATATGGGGGGGGGGGGAATAATGGGGACAGTAATTACAAGGGCTCAAGGATTTGGGACCGAGTTTTTAGGTGGGGTCAAGATTGAAGGGACCAAATACTTTAATCAGCACCCATACGCTAAACTGGTACCTGTTACGACTGTTACTAATATGACAAACTGGTACCTGGTACTGATACAAAAAACTGATACATGGTACTGATACGACAAACTGGTACATGTTGCGGGTACGACAAACTGGTACGTGTTACGGGTACGTTAAACTGGTCTGGTATTACGGGCACGGCAAACTGGCAACTGGCACATATTACTGGTACGATAAACTGGTACGTCTTACGGGTACGATAAACTGGTACGTATTACGGGTACGACAAACTGGTACGTGTTACGGGTACGACAAACTGGTACGTGTCACGGATACGACAAACTGGTATGTATTACTGGTACAACTGCCTGGTACATAGGGGGGAAATTCAAATTTCCTGGTACAGACCTGGCTGCTGAGATCGTACCTGAAGAATTAACTTTTTAACTTCTCTATAGTCTTTGAAAATTGAAATATTTAACCAAGTCACAAGTATTTAAATCTAGTGATTGTCCACAGACTGGTTCTGCACTTCTCAAGTTAAATTAGTTGGCTAAACGACCCAATAGAAGACGGAAACCTTGTATTGCACAATTCTGCCGTAAGTAAATGTGAGCTTCAAACTTAAACAAGATTATTGTGACAGATAAACGAATCCAATTAAAATTTTGCGAACTACATGCAATGCTCTGCACTTGTTGAGTGTGGTTCTCGTTCTGGGTAAACTAAATAATTAAAGGACAATATTAAAATTAATCCAAATCAACCTCTTTTAACTAAACTGGGTGACGATTGCATTCTATGAATTAGGACTTTAAAGTTTACTTATAATAAATGTGGTAATTATTTACCTGTCTATGAAAAGAATGTATGAAGTGTACCGTCAACCGTAAAATAATTTCAGTTGTTATTAAGATTTTATATAGGAATCAAAGGATGCGTTAACTACATATTGCTGTTATCACAAAAACAAATTATAGTCACAGTCAACAGTCAGCAGTACAGTTGACAGTTACAAATAATTACAAAACCATACGTGCAGATTGCAGACGTTGGACGTACAAACTCGGCCAGGAGAAGAGTCGAAGTGTCCAGTCCAGTTCCTACCGACTTGTATGTTTTTAAATTACAATTTCAGGTTGTATTTTCGACAATTTTTGTTAAATCCTAAATAACTGTATAATACTCTGATATATACATGAAGCTTACCATGACGAATTCATTAATAATTACTTTGTGGTGAATGAAATGATTACGCTTCCACACGATTTGCAATTGTGTATATAGAGCCCAATTGTAAGCATACTATATTATATTGTATAGTGAAATAAATTATTAGAACGTAGTGTAAGGATATTAAGTTAAGTTAAAACTATCATCTAAGCGCAAGCCCTTTAGTATAGCAGGCGAAACTGGAGGATTAAGATATGCTCCGATACACTATTCCTACATTAAATCATACAATTATGAATTAAAAATCTTAATTTTTAAGAGTAGTAGTTTCACTAATCCCTAGTGACGATTATTAATTTATGTTAATGTATTTATCACGATAAGCTTTTACTAGATGGAGTATTAGTAGATGCGCTTACAAACAGTGTCAAAAATGCAATTGACAATTCGAAATTGCAAATTGCAATTTAAACAAATACAAGTGGGAAGGTGGGAACTGGAGACTTGGAGACTCTTCTTCTTGCTAAGATTGTACGCTTGGAATTCGCCATACAAATAATTATTACAATCAAATTTGTTTTTGTTTGTTTCCTGCAGTCTAAAGGTAAAGCATATTGCAGATAAAATTTTTGGGGTTTCTTCGATAAGTACTTGCCAGGTCGAGAACAGATCAGTCTGGGCCAATGTAATCTATTTAGTCGTGACTAGGTTATATTTAATTCTTTGCTAAAAGACTAGATTAATACGCGAGGATGTTAGAAATGTACTCATGGAGGTTTTAATTCTTTTGAAGTTAAAACTCAAAGATCACTTGGCGCTTTGCTGATTTGCCTGTGTGACCCTGGGCTTGAACTGACCCAATGAATAAAATTACGCAGCCGAGATATTCATATTTTCTTCGTTTCCACTCCACCGTGACCGTGACATATTGTAGGTCCATCGTGACATTTATTTGTAACGGAATGTAACCTTTTTTTGGTTTTTAGGTGCTGAGCTTAAGCATCTATTGAAATGGTCATGTCCGTCTGTTTTATTTTTTGACTTTGCTCGGACTGACCATTTCTCCACAATTAACAGTTAAATGGGTTAAATACGCTATGGAGGGTTGGCAATAAAACAATTATTTATTTATTTATTTTATTTGGGCTCATGTGAAGTCGCATCGAAGTGAACGATAACAAAAACGGGTGAAGGGGCAGGACATTAATTGCGCCCTGTCACGTGACCGTGACTACCGCCGGGGGGATGGGTGTCACGGATGCGTAACATTTCTACATCTAGTAAAATATGAAGTCTTAATTAATAACAATTGAAATAATTGTACCGTACGGTTGACGGTACATTTCATACATTCTTTTCATAGATATGTACAGAATTATCACATTTGTAAGTAAACTTTAAAGTTTTAATTCATAGAATGCAGATATCGTCACATAATTTAGTTAAAAAAGGTTGATTTTAATTAATTTTAATATCGTCCTTTAATAATTTATCTTACCCAGAACGAGAACTATACTCAACAAGTGCAGAACAGCGTAGAAAAGAGTTATATTGTCCAAGCAGATATATCGAGCCTTTTAACCTAAGTACAACAGCGCTCGAAAAGTTTTTTGTACTTCACTTCTTCGTGAAGACCAAAGAATTTTAAAATTCTTATTAGGCTAATATTGATGTTATAATTGTCAATTGATGCTAAAAAACATCTTAAGGGCACCAACGCAACGTGTCAGAGCGCATTTTCCCGCCATGTTTTTTAAAAGAGCATCCAATATAACATAAATTTGCCTAACAACATGGTGCGCCCAACGAAATTTGGTCGATGAAATTTTATTACTTTTTGAAAAAACGAAAGAGACCTCAATCTGTGTGTGTAATATCTACGTACAAATTCAGTTACTATTGTTTTGAATTTTCCACTTATTTTTGTTGTGAGACGTGAATTTGAATTGTTGTTTTGCTAGTTACAGATTCTTGGGTAAACCTTAAAGCGGAACTTCAGTCTTTCTCTCGGAGTTGTCATCTTCGAAGCTATAGTCATTTTCAATCTATAATGTCTTTAGAACAAACTACATGTGAAGGTAACATTCAGAATACAGATATTTTTTAAATATTTTAACAATGAAAGATGCAAGAGCATGATCATCAATCAATATAATGATATAAAAGCATAGAAGAATATGATAAAAGGCAACCTGAAAGTAAATTCCTCGGGCCTTGAGGATTATTTTTGACACTTAACATACGTAATATGAAGTGTGCTTTTCAGAATTTAACAATTTACCTACTTACAAGAGAATGGTTTCACATGTTACCCGCCAATTCCAAAAAATGCCATTCGCAAAAACTAGTTCAGACTAGTTTTAAATAGCACAGATCCAAAGTAACTCGACCGAATTTTGCGTTTTTCGGTCACGGTTTACCTTCCAAACTTTTAAAACATTCTCATTCTTTGCAACCCTGTAGCTTTCACATTTCTTATCCGATATTTTTTCTAGCCCTTAAACAGCTTTCTACACAGTGATTTCCGGATTTTTCAAAATTCGAAAATTGTCATTTTTTTTATTCAAAATCTGAAATAGGTTATATTATGTACTTACAAGTCAATAAATAATAATTTTTTATAACTGTGCGAAGAGACACTAGTATTTCAAATAATAGACTTTCGTAAAACATACTGGAGTAAAAGTTGAAGAAAAATGTCTAATATTCCTACATTTTGTGTAGATTTGAAGGCTTTTGAACGGCGGCTAACCGAAGTTATATCATGTCTACGTCCGGCTACTATCCGGTGGAGAATAATTCTCGTGCTTTCTACAGTTTGCACTGCAATTGGTGCTTGGCAGTGGCTCAACGATCCCTTAACATCTCAAGTTAGCTTCACGGACTCCTTAATAAATCACCTATTTTTTACGTTATCTAGTCTCGTTCTCGGTAAGCATTTAATTTTCTTATATTAACATTGTGTAGCTATTGTATGTTAAAATTATTAAGGTTTATCTCGGTCCTCCTCTTTTATAATTGGCATTAATGCGATAGATCTACTCACAAAACTATTAGTAGAACCCTAGTGCACCAACCAAGTCACAGTAAATAATATTATTTATCGGTTGTACTTCACTCTAGGTCTATTATTCTTGTTGGGAATTCACAAACGAGTCGTGGCTCCATCGATAATTACTGCGAGGACTCGAGCTGTCTTGGCAGATTTCAACATGTCCTGTGATGAAACTGGGAAATTAATTCTGAAACCTAGACCACCAAACACATGACTAATTCCCACGACCATGACTATGGACTTCTCCGTAAAAGTAAAATAAAATATGTATGAAAATCGTAATTTTTGTAGCGACATACCGCGTGAAAACAACAATAGGTAATTTGGTTACCTTCACAAACTTTCAATATCTATAATATTATAAAATAACTCATTAAAGATTAAAGAACGTACATAGCTATATTAACAAGACAGTAGGCATCTCTCAATGTTAAACTATTTTTCATACTGCATTTATGTATTGTAATTCGTAATCTGTGTGAAAGAAATACCTAGGGAATTGACAGATGTATTAGTTCTGTTATGATTATTTTGTTCCTTGTTCAACCCAATAAGTGAGGCTGTTGAATTTAAATTTCATTGTATAAAAAAATGTTAAGGTATTAGTGTTATGTTATTTATTTAATACTTTACTCTCGGTGTGAAAATTAAGAGTACATTTTCTTCGTATCGTGAAAATAATAAAGTATGATGTTAAGGCTACTGTTGTTTTACGATTTTATTTATGCAATTTATTATTTCGGCCGTCTACTTATTATCGGCCATCCTAAATCCTGATGATTAACTGTGACTGTGTGTATTTATGTTACAATAATTATTATGTCATCCAATAACAGTATTTTGTCGTCAAAAGAAAAATGTTTAATTCAAAAGAATAATGCAAAAACTTGGTTCTTTAAATGGTCTGCCCTGTCTATCGTTAGGCCGCTTGCCTAATGTTACATTTTTTGGAAATCTCTCGCTTTCTGACTGTAGAACTGTAAAAGTGGAAGCGGCTCAATGTAATTACCTACCTCAAGTTTTAAAGCTGACTACAATTTGTAAATAGAAATAATACATACTATTTAGTTCTTTTATACAACCCAATGAATTAACTTTAACCTTAATATTTAATATACGTATAACCTAGATGTGATTGCTTTGTCAGAATAAATTTTTTGAGCACTAATCTCTATTTCCCGTTAACAAAGTATGAAAATGTGCATGCATCAGTTATAACAAAATTCTTTTTTCACCTATGACAGCACGATTTGCAACGAATGCGAATTGTACACCGCTAAAGCACCGTGGACGTTATTTGTTGATTATTATTATCATTAGTAATCATTACTATCCTTTTTTGGCATGCTGTTTCAATTCCAGGGTGTACGGAATGAAAATACTCTGAGCACGCATTTGAACTTTTGAACAAGCAAATGCAAGTAATTTGCCCCTGCATTATATTAAACAAAATTTCATTACGTACCCATTTTTTTTCTCATCACAGATAATTAAGTGTCATCTGATTCAGATTAGATCATCTCTATATTATTTTGTTGTCGGTGTGTAAGTAAAAGTAACTAAGTACTTAATTATGTAAAACAAATTAAAAGTGTAGTAGTTGCAATCCAAAATCAAAGATGGAGCACCAAGTACGATATGGAGCAAGCGACGTTGTTTTAGTGAAAGCTGCAAGAAAACTGAATTCAGTAAAAAATATCTTTTATTAACTTCCATTGAATTCAGTATGGAGTCAATTTTAATTGAAATAAAATTGCTTACAGTTTAAACTTGCAGGATTTCATGAAAGCCCGATGTTTCGGGGAAATTAAATGTCATGAATTTTACTTTCTTATATTTTATGTATGCATTATTCATCTAGATTTACCATAGAGGAAGCTGTAACTACTAAACTAAGTGCGTAATATATATTTAAAGAGTGCCAAATATTCTGTAATCAATTTTGATATACTGAGACTTGTGGAAGCTAAAGTTGCGCTGCACAAACTCGGAAAGTTTTTGAAAGTTTTACATGCGTAATCCGAATACAGTTCAAAGATTTAATTCCGAATTTTTATTGTCCATATATTATATCACCTATGTTGTTCCGTGTTTTTCTGTATTGAGAAATGTTGTACTGCAGAATGTTTTCGCAACTTTGTACAAGAAAATCTTCAAATTATGCGCATGTTAAAATATGGTGATATGAAGAATTTAGATTCACATTTAAATTTTATTTTCAACTTCCCGGTATCAGTTACTATACAGCTCAATTAAAAGGAATAAAATATTTGAAATAGGTCTGACAAACAGCCTGACCATGAAACCGAGGGTCTACTGTAGTCGACTGGAGCATTATTAGATTGGATTGGAAATATGATTGAGTTTGACTTGATCTAACGATAAGTAGAATGATTAAGCGTTACCTCGGGTCTGCTGAGCAAGTTGCTCAAATCAGTGCCCTCCCACACATAACTGCATGTTTATGGCTATGTATATAATTATAGGTAGCAGTAACAACTAAAGTATGCACACGAAATACGAAGCCCAGGTAGTTACATAAATGTTTTCATAGTTTTTGACGAGTGAGGCGCCTTCTTGTCGTCTCTACACCTGTAACCAGTCCAACCTTCCATTCTGTACTTTTAAAGTCTCACTCGTCAGTCTCATACCTTCTTAATGCTTTATTTATTTACTTATTTATTTTCCCTTTTGAGCATTCAGAGGCTTACGTGATAATACAAGTGATACTAAATACAGACGCACCCTCTGTACTATGTGCCTATCCATAATAAATCCTACCCTCTAACTACCCTCTCACCCCACACTCTATACACTCCAACTACAGCTATGTGTAAGCTACACACTTGTCTATATTTCACCTATCCACCTCTCGCCGAGCCTGTCCGTCCAAGTGTCTCCTCTGCCTCTTTGACTCTTTGAACACTTGAAATTAAAATATTAAACCAAAAATTCCAATGATCATATTACCTCCATTGACTCTTGTCAATTTGTCTTGACTCCGCACTGTCATCATTTAACACAAGCTACTCACATTTTCTGTGGAGCAATCAACATCGTCCATCAATTCATAGCTGTCTTTATGTTTCTCCAGCTGACTTTGGGTTCACTAGAATAAATACGACCATCATCATAATCATAATAATAATATTTAAATTGTAAATCTTGTCCAAACAGACAGTCTCGGGAAAAACTGGGAATTTCACCTTATTACCTAGGACCGGATAATGCGCCCCGCTGCTTGAATTTTCTCAAAACGTGTAAATGGAACATTTTGAAGTTTTCAAAAATATTTAAAAAGAATATTTTGACTTTTAAAAAACATGCAAATAAATTTTTTGAGTACATTTCAAAAACATGGAAATAAAACATTTTCCACTTTTTTCAAAACATGTAAATGGAATATTTTGCATTTTTCTGAATCAAGTAAAGTGCAATGTATTTGCAGTGTTTTTGTTGCAGTTTGCTCCCCGCATCTTCTTCCTCGATGACTTCCCCTTTGATTTAGATCATGTCCCTCAAACCATCGCATCCAACTGTTTCCTTTTCCATCCGCAGAAACATTACATCTTCAAATTAAAAGGATAAAATATTTCCAAAGATTGTGTGAGACGTTATCTTGAGAACTAGAAATTTGGATGGTAATTTAAGGCCGACGACTATATGGAGACTGTATGTGATCTGTAATTTGGACTCTGCTCTGTAAGCATAAGTGAGACGTATCCTATCTATGTATCTACTCCCTATATAATTATTATATAATGTCAGGAGGCTAATGACTAAATAATGCACAATATAACTTGTTGACGTCCACTCACAAAATTCTGACTACTCAGCATTTAGAAAATGATGGAGAAGTCACGTTCCAAATTTGGAAGTTGGGAAGATGCGCTGAGGTATTTGAGAGACTTTTGCATTGACTCGGCTCTGTGATTTACTCATGACGTGACTACTTGAGTTTATCAATTTCAATATAAACCATGTCATGACATGTTTGTTGTTCCTCAGTCCTGAGCTGTAATTAAGTTTTAATCACGAATTAAAAAGCAATTTGTTCGAATCAACATTCAGTTTGTACTTGTCTAATCGTGGGATCAGTCAGCCTACCATCCCAACCAACAACCACAACAACTACAACAACAACCAACTACTACTGTATAGACCTCCAGATACAGAATAATAATATGCTAGGTAAACACACCAAACCCAACACGGATTTTTTTCATCTATAATTACTAAAGAGATTCCTGTACGTTAGCACTCCTCATTTCTTTTACTAAAAGTTATAACATTTTTACTGCTTTTCAAAATCCCTTCATTTCCAAAGGACAAAATGTCCCAATATTGCATTAGATTCGGAAATGTGATTTAAAAAGGAACGGTATCGGTGCGGTGGGATTTCGCTTAATTTATTTCAGAATATTACTATTCCTTAGAGTGAGATTTACGCAGGGCCGGACGAAGGAATTGCTTCCAGGCAGCAATTTGTTTCCATAAAAAACCGCCGTTTTGATTTTATTGATAGTTTTCTTTGGTAAAGCAAAATGTTCTATTTACATGTTTTAGAAAAGTGCAAAATGTTCTTTTTACTGGATTCAGAAAAGTGTAAACTGTTTTATTTACATGTTTTGAGAAAAGTGGAAAATGTTTTATTTCCATGTTTTTGAAATGTACAAAAAATGTTATTTGCATGTTTTTAAAAAGCCAAAACATTCTTTTTACATATTTTGAAAAGTGCTCAATGTTCCATTTACATGTTTTGAGAAAATTCAAGCAGCGGGGGCTACCTGGGCTGGCCGCACTATCCGGCCCTGGATTTATGACATACACCTGAATTCCATTGGTTTTCTCGAAGGACGTCCGCATTGTTTTGTTTTGTTGCACTAGGAGGTTTTAGTGGTGTCTATTGGATTGGATTTGGTTAAATTTATGACGACGCTCTGACTGAGAAACCTCTGACTGATGATAATGGGATGAGTGAACATCTCCAATTTGCAATCTGTAGTTTGAGTGGACTTGTTTCGTCTTGGTCCTCTTGGAGCATAGCACAGTGTAGCATACATATATGACATGGGAATGGATCTTGGATTTATATGACAAAGCGTCCAGTCCCAAGTCCCAGTCAAATCTCCTATATGCTCTTCCACACAGTATAGACGGAGCTATTGACATGGATATCTAATAAAATCGACATGAGGCTGAGAGAAGAGCGGAAAGTAAAGTAAAAAGGATATTATATAGAAACTGTATGTGAAATGGGAATGTCCAATTAGCCATGTGGACGTTACATGCGTTTTTAATTCGAAAAATTGGCAAAGATCAACACAACAAATCCCAGATGCATAGGAGAGCATGAGAATATCAGTAAGAGGAGATAAGAGTCTGAGTAAGTGGATGCGGCTGAGAAAATATCCATATATCCATATCATCCATATAGTAGTAGTGATGGGAATGAATGAGGGGTAAGTGATAGGAATGCGTGCTAATATAGTAAAATGAAATGAGAGTTGTTGGGGAATTGAGTGGAGAGTCGCGGTGGAGTCAAAGTCGTCTTTTTGATGTTATTATACTGATTGATTTATTGGATTAAAAACACAGCTGCTCGTGAGACAGGACAGCCAATATTTCTTCAGTAAGGACGCCTTCCATACGCACACCAGATACCAGTCCCCAGTCGTTCTTTCTTTCCTTCTTTATTTATTTCTTGTATAGGCAGGGAGAGAGAGATGAACTCACCAGTTTTGCAGTTTCCCATTCGACTCCCTTCCCAGCATCCCATCTCATCTTGTACTGATATATGCCTACTTGTATACGTATGATGATCATGACTTGGCATTGACTTCCCATATTCGCACACACATTCCAAATCACTTTGTGATTTAAAATTCAGCTGGCTAATGCCTCATCATGAGTAGCCTGGTCTGAGTACTGGGACTGGGAGAGTGCACGTATTTTAATATTTAATAATAATTAATTTAACGGGGCAAAGGGTCTTCCGTATGAAGATGAAGACAGAGCGCCCCTTTTCCATTTAGTATAAATATGGGGATGGATATCATGGGCAATCTATTAATCTTTGTGTATGTATGGGAAGAGATCCTCATCAATACTCAATCCCATAATGTAGCATCACATATCGTCGGTGAAGAGTCATTCTCATTCGTAAGTCCAGTGCACGGCTAAAATCATTCTGTCGCAAGTCCATTCAATTGGTAGATGGGTGGTACTCTTGACGTACACTTAGGGTTCGTCCACAAAAAACGTAATAAAAATTTCATTTCCAGAACATTTTGCGCTTTTCAAAAACATGTAAATAGAACATTTTAAACTTTTAAAAACATGTTAGAACATTTTACATTTTTGAAAAGCATGTAAATAGAACATTTTACACTTTTGAAAAGCATGTAAATAGAACATTTTACGCTTTTGAAAAACATGTAAATAGAACATTTTACACTTTTGAAAAGCATGTAAATAGAACATTTTACACTTTTGAAAAGCATGTAAATAGAACATTTTACATTTTTGAAAAGCATGTAAATAGGACATTTTACACTTTTGAAAAACATGTTAGAACATTTTGCACTTTTGAAAAACATGTTTGAAAATTTTGCACTTTGGAAAAGCATGTAAATAGAACATATTGCACTTTTGAAAAGCATGTAAATAGAACATTTTGCACTTTTGAAAAGCATGTAAATAGAACATTTTGCACTTTTGAAAAGCATGTAAATAGAACCTTTTACACTTTTGAAAAACATGTTTGAAAATTTTGCACTTTGGAAAAGCATGTAAATAGAACATATTGCACTTTTGAAAAGCATGTAAATAGAACATTTTGCACTTTTGAAAAGCATGTAAATAGAACATATTGCACTTTTGAAAAGCATGTAAATAGAACATTTTGCACTTTTGAAAAGCATGTAAATAGAACATTTTACGCTTTTGAAAAACATGTTAGAACATTTAAACACTTTAGAAAAGCATGTAAATAGAACATATTGCACTTTTCAAAAAGTGCAAAAGTGCAGCAGCTACCAATTGAATGGACTCACGACAGAATGACTCTTCACCGACGATACATCGTCTTCCCCAAATTCCAAATACGCAGGGCGCACACAGGACAAGTGGTCGTTGATTAGTCAGTGAGTGAAAATATTTTTGTTGGTATTAATGGATGGATTGATAATGTATGCATGATAGCTGAGAGCCGAAACTTGTATGGGGAATCAGGACATTCATGAACTCAAGAGCTAGATAAAAATATCAGTACTAATAGTTGGCCGTCTGTCTGTATCTGCATGTGAATATTCAGTACGGCTACGGCTACGGCAACGGCGACGAGGCAGGAGGCAGGAGAAACACACTGTACCTAAATAACTAACAGAACACTTATAGTTTCTGCTTCAGACAGCATCCGTATGTACGTAGCCCGTATTATGCACAAGGAGCCTTATTTGATGGGATCTTGACAGTTGGCATAAATTTCCTGAGCAAAAGTTTGGCAAAAAAAGACTGTTGGTGCCAGCAAATACATTTTTACAGTTACACCACTCTATGCACTGTGTTTACTGTGGGGCCAGGGTAGGTAAGTACATACTACGTGCATATGCTTGGGATTAGTAGAAACAACAGAGATAACTTTTGTGTGTGTGTCATTGGATTTTGTTGGTGAGTAGACAGACGTATTGTTACAAAGCTTTAAAGTGTAAAGTTACTTGTAAACCTTCTTGTCGTGGTCGTGTCGCTCCTGCTCCTGTCTCCTGTCTCTGACTTACTTGTCGTTGTTTTACCAGTCAGTACCAGTACCAGTACCACCAGGTCGTCTTCATTTTTCTCAACAAATAAAACGAAATGAAATTAAAGCAGATTGATGGCCACTACTGATATTCCTCATTCTCTCCTGTCTTCCCTGTCCCTCTCCAACTCTGTCATCTCGCCTTTGACTCAATCCTACTCCAATTCCAATTCCAATTCCAACTCGTCCCAATCATACAGATAGTATAGGCAACTGTGTTGAAGGGGAAATAAAAGTATAAAGGGAATTCCGACATAGGGACTGCAGTACTATGATTGTACGTACAGACTAGAGGTAATAATGCATACAGGTAGGTACGTAGCTATAATCTATTTACCTCACCTTCTTAAGCATTATGTTACTCCTTCTTCCGCACTCACGGCCCTGCTTCTGTCTAACTTGACGTGACATTTAACATTCCTGTCCACGTACCCAACTGTCGCTGTTTGGAGTTCTTACGTGAGCATGACAGGTTTTTGGACCAAATTGGTCATTTCATTTTTTTCTTTGTGGGACATGCAACGTATTTTTTGTGTGGGATAGGTGACTGTATAGACGACTTCAACTCTTTGTAAATTGGATTGATGATTATGATTAGGCTCCCAATTGGCAATTTACTTGGGATACTCGGAATTTTCTAAACTGGACAGTTGAGTCCAAGAGAACGGCCACGGCAACTAGGGCCGGACGAAGGAATTGGTTTTAGGCAGCAATTTGCTTCCATGCAAAAACCACCATTTTGATCGAATTTTATTGATGGTTTTCTTTGATAAAGCAAAATGTTGCATTTGCATGTTTTAGAAAAGTGCAAAATGTTCGATTTACTTGATTCTGAAAAGTGCTTAATGTTCTATTTACATGTTTTGAGAAAAGTGGAAAATGTTTTATTTCCGTGTTTTTTAAAAGTGCAAAAAAATGTATTTGCATGTTTTTGAAAAGTCTCAATATTCTTTTTACATGTTTTTGAAAAGTTCAAAATGTTCCATTTACATTTCTTTTGAAAATTCAAGCAGCGGGGGCTGCCTTCGCTGGCCGCATTATCCGGCCCTGAAAGGCAACGGCAGTCTCCAAAGGAAGCGAAGGAAAACGAAGCATGCGTCAATTAGATGGGAAATTGAAAAATAAGAAATCCGATTTCAATAAACAATCACGATGATGCACATACTTTCAAGGGTGTATGTACATATAGCCTTATTGTAGACACACACAGAGGAGTAGCTCATTTAGATTTGGAGATACAGCCAAGTTGGAAAAGCTCAGGTAAAAAGTTCGTTTCCCTCAGACACGGGATCAAAAGTCATAAATATCATAAGTGGAGGACGGTTCGCAGAAATGTTGGCAGTGGACCTCTACCCATACCCATACGCCATACACCGTGCATATACTCCGTCTTCTTTTACTTGTACATAAACTATACGACTATATCCAACGTTATCGTTATGAGGACAGTGCGTGTCTCTCTCTCTATCCTCCATCAGCTTATTGGCAATCGCAATCTGAGCAAATTTTCTGTGCCACCTGAGAAAATCCATGAGTGTTTGCAAAAGGAAGGGAAGGCTACGCAAGGACGAATCATCATAAGAATATTTAAGACGGAGACGGAACGAGAACGACTGAATTGAATTTGAATGTGAATTTGACAAGAAGGCATATAGCAGGAGCAGGAGCAGCAGCTGCAGACTTGTTTTTTCTTTCTTTCTTGTTCCATTTGGAGGGATAAATTTGTATTGTACTAGATGGAATCGATTCGTAGAAGAAGGTGATGCTCAGGCTGCTCATAAGTTGATTTTGATTTTATAGGTTGATTCAACTCATAAAATATCCAGCTTTTAAATGTGAAACTGTCCAACAACGACTCCAATGGCAACAAAACCAAGTCCAAGTCGAATATTATACTCGACATTATTTCAGATGTGGCAGTGCAGTGCGGAGCTTAAGATGGGGTGAAGGATCAGCTGGGATTTTTATCGAAAACAATGCATAAAGTATAATAATATGACTGCTGAAATGAAAAAAGAGTTGATGAGATTCTCTCGACTCATAAAGGAAAATTTCTAATATCGTCTGTGAAGAACCAAAATTACCCATATCCATTTGCAGCTAAAGACAATATCCACTATCTACGAAAGTATTCAAATATGCCTTGTTGAGAGCATTTAAATAGAATACTTTGCACTTTTAAAAAATATGCGAATACAAAATTTTACACTTTTCAAAAACATGCAAATAAAACATTTTACACATTTCAAAAACATGCAAATAGAACATTTTACACTTTTCAAAAACATGCAAGTAAAACATTTTACACATTTCAAAAACATGCAAATAAAACATTTTATACATTTCAAAAACATCTAAATGGAACATTTTACACATTTCAAAAACATGTAAATAGAACATTTTACACTTTTCAAAAACAAACCAATAGAACATTTTACACTTCTCAAAAACATGTAAATAGAACATTTTGCACTTTTCAAAAACATGTAAATAGAACATTTTACACTTTTTAAAAAGAAACAAATAGAACATTTTACACATTTCAAAAACATGCAAATAAAACATTTTACACATTTCAAAAACATGCAAATAGAACATTTTACACTTTTCAAAAACAAACCAATAGAACATTTTACACTTTTCAAAAACATGTAAATAGAACATTTTACACTTTTCAAAAATATGCAAGTAAAACATTTTACACATTTCAAAAACAATCAAATAAAACATTTTACACTTTTCAAAAACAAACCAATAGAACATTTTACACTTCTCAAAAACATGTAAATAGAACATTTTACACTTTTCAAAAACATGTAAATAGAACATTTTACACTTTTTAAAAAGAAACAAATAGAACATTTTACACATTTCAAAAACATGTAAATAGAACATTTTGCACATTTCAAAAACATGCAAACAAAACATTTTACACATTTCAAAAACATGCAAATAAAGCATTTTCCACATTTCAAAAACATGCAAACAAAACATTTTACACATTTCAAAAACATGCAAATAAAACATTTTCCACATTTCAAAAACATGTAAATAGAACATTTTACACTTTTCAAAAGCTCTTAATTAACATTTTACGCATGTTTCTCATTTTGTTTGTTGACATAGCTCATTTTGATTGTAGCTTAAATTGGGAATGGGTCATTTTGGTTCTTCGTAGACGATATTGTGAGTATAGTGATACATTCTGTACCGTTTACGTGTGCACTCGTCAGTTTTCTATCATGGAATGGATCCCTCCGTGTCCGTCTCCGTCGTCATCTCCACCACCAAAACCAAGCCAAAAGTATTGGGGTTTTGGTTTGGGTTTGGGCAGAGCCTTTTGATTGGTTTCCTATCTTTCTTCTCTCATATATTATTGCGATTGCCAATATTATAATCCCAAACCCAAATCATGATGATCATGACGATGCAGTATAATTCCTTATAGTGTGTATGACTTTTCCTTTCTGCAGATTGCAGATTCAATCCAATAAGCAATATATAATAAATTAACTGTTATGTATGTGGAATCAATGCTGAGCGGGTTGTGAAGTATAAATTAAGAGAGGCGCTGTGCAGCGAGAGACTGAGCAAAAAGAGTCAGTGTGCATTCCATTCCATTATTGAGATAGGGGATTAGATTGGGATTCTTGGGAAGGTTAGTTGGCACATGCAAATTGAAAGATGAACTCCGGTTTAGGATCCCCTCTTTCTTTTGAGCACTTAACATCTCCAATCCATTAGCACGATGGCACTTTAACTTCATCTCCATCCAACTTGGTATTTCTATCAAGTCCATAAAATAATTTGCACACAGTATGTCCAAGTCCAACTCCCGTAGCATCCAGCACACGGCACACGGCACTCGTTGTCGTTGAGGAGGTGAACTCAAGTTCAAACCATCGAAATTCAAAATCCTACAGGATCTCACACTAAATTAACATGTCTTTCAAACTAAGTAATGAAACTCCAGTCTCCAAACAATACTTATGGATTATTATTTACTAAACCATTTTTAGACTGCCTCAGTGTATTTACTTTGTATTTCGTAAAATATCTCCATCTCTATTCAGCTAAATCCTTCCTGGCCTCACAATTTGAGATGTCCTCATCTTCTCCAAACAAACTGATTCTCGACATCCTTCAAGAAAAACTAAATACTCTCTTTTGTAGGTAGACACATAATATGTATTATAATATACTAGAAGTTAGGCCCACCTGCCTAATTTGAAAATTGCAAAATATTCTAGTTACACATTTTTGAAAATTTCAAAATGCTCTATTTAAGTGTCTTTTAAAAGTGCAAAATATTCTATTTACACATTTTTGAAAACGTCAAAATATTCTATTTACATGTTTTTTGAAAATTGCAAAATATTCTATTTACATATTTTTGAAAATTTCAAAATGTTCTATTTAAGTGCTTTGTAAAAGTGTAAAATGTCCTATTGACATGTTTTCCAAAAGTGCTCAATATTCTATTTACTTGTTTTTTTGAAAAATGCACAAGGCTCTGTTTACATTTTGTGTGAAACTAAAAATGGAAATGGGTCATTTTGGTTCTTCACAGACGATATACAACATTTCTTAAATTCTATTCACTTTAATCCACCCGGTTTATGCAATGTCCGTGTGGACTCCGTCTCCGTGTCTTGCACTCCTGCCCCTTTCATTGACAGTATAGTATTGAGTATTGACACAGAAACAGAAACGTATATAGTTTGAGTTAATCTCAATGTGGACAGAGGAACGTGATCTGACACAATGGAGACGCGGAGATACTTGGGTCTCTCAGGGTTAAGGTGGCCTCTCCTCACTCTCATGCTCATGCTCACGAGGAACTAAAAGTGCATTATATCGGCATCGGTGTTTGGAGGATGAAATAAAGAAGAAGAAAAAGACGCAAGAATCAACATCCCTATCCCTACCTACTTACTACCTACTGGTCTGGTCTTGTCTGGCCAGAGAAGAAAATCAACGAGCTACGAACAGATGAGTGCAGGTCTTTTATCTTTATCACTGAACACCAGGCGGAGATTTTTTCTATTTGGAATTCACAGGTGTTGTTGACTATTTGCATAGGAGACAGAAATATGCTGTAAACAAGAATGATTAACATGTATCTTGCGGACTCGTCCTCCTAAATTATCTAAACCCAGTTGTTGCTGAGGACGTGATTACTCAAATCTGTACTACACTATGTATCTACACGGTGACTTTATTTTACTATTTTACTACTCAGGAACCATATGACCATATAAAACTTTGTTCGCAATTGATTATTTTCACACAATTTTCTCTGACTAGTGAGTAATTTTAGGATTTCGAAACTCTAACTAAATACAAATAAATAAATTTACTAAATGTGGAAAAGTACATGATATGCAACGTGGCTGAAGGAGCTACTGTAGGAAGAAATCATTTTTTGCTTTTGAGGATTACGTAGTAGTAGCAGTGTAGTGTAGTGAGGATGTCTGTCTAAACAGATAATTGTGTGGGTGCTACGCAATTAGCTCTATCGACACTCCAGTCATTCGTCACTCGTCAGCTGTGTAACTATGTATCATTAAACAGTGGCTCTTCTATGGCCATGGCCTATGCCTATGGTAATCTCTGAGCCCACCTTAAATTCGTTTACAATAAATTATTTTGAAATTTTTTAAAGGGCCAAGTAAGATGCGTAGTAGTGATAAATTAACAGGAGCGATATCCGTCTCCGTCTCCGGTTCAATGCCAATTCCAATGCCGACGACGACGACAGAGCCGACATCCACTGTTGTAGAGAAAGAATAAAATCGAAGGAAGGAAGATTAGATTCCTACGGACGTCGTACTCGTTTCCACACGATTAGTTAGTATAATTAAAGTATTTCAATTTACATAGTTTATTACGAATTTCCTACTCAATACTCAATAGGAGCAAAAGGAAGTAATACTGCCCGTCCACTATTTTTTCTACTAATAGTTTAATGCCAAGTCTCGAGTGTGGAGAATTGGAATTGAGGGAATTGTGTGCATTTGTATTTAGTCAGCTCAGTTCTCATAGAAGCGAATGCATTCAATATTATTTCCTAAACTTGTTCATACGATTATCCTGCGATTAGTGGATTCTTCACAAGGAAATAGAAATGGACAAAGTGGATAATTTTCAATAATACTTTAAGTTAGCTTACAAATATTATTGAAATTTCAAAATTGAATAATACGAGCTCACAATGCACATGGACACACAGCTGAGGAGAATGTAGTGCGAGGGAGTAGGAGTAGGGACTTACAAAGTCTATGGGAATTGAAGGGAAGGCTCCTTAGTTGAGGTTTTCTTCAATTTACAACAATCAACATCCTTCTTTACCTCCTACGAGTCTCTCATTCAGCCACTTTACGAATCATTATTTCCCACATTTCAATCTCACAACTCAACTCAAAACTCGCCTTCGTCGCCTATATGTATAGTCATTTCCATCACCATCACCAACACCGTCACTGAACTCCATACCTATACCTTAAGAATAGAGCACAGTACTGATATGCCTTATAGCGACGGTCATGAGAAAAACAGGGCTACCTATACAGTGGGTCCTCTGCGTCTTATTTCATGAGGATTATTAGAATTCAGTTCACAATTCACAATTTACGGAGATATCTACAGGAAATACTGGATACAGTATGTCTCTATATCTATATCTATCTTCCTTCGTGCTATAGGTTCATTAGAGAAGAATAGTGTTATATTATTATTTGTATTTCACTTTGAGAGTGACTGGAAGCCGGCCGGCGGTTTTGGGATAAGGATAAGGTATGTATCGTGCTTGACAGTATATACCTACCTATATCAGAAGTAGGCAGATTTTGGGAAAGATAGACTGAAACAGATATTGTTAATGTTACACTTTGTAAACTTGTGTTATGATCAACTTTACAAATGGATCTGTCGGATAGGAATAGTTATGTACGTAAAAGCATAGTATCATATGACTTGCGATTATTAGGGATTGGCTTGTATAGGTTTCCGTTTGGTTGTTTGTACGTTTGTGAGGATAGCACCTCAGCAGAGACTCATATCGTCTGTGAAGAACCAAAATGACCCATATCCATTTGTAGCTAAAAACAATATCCACTATCTACAAAAATACTCAAATATGTCATGAAAGCATTTAAATAGAATCTTTTGAACTTTTCAAAACCATGTAGATAGAACATATTAAACTTTTAAAAAACATGTAAATAGAACATTTTGAACTTGCAAAAAGAGGTAAATAGAAAATTTTGAACGTTTCAAAAACATGCAAATAAAACATTTTGCACTTTTCAAAAATATGTAAATAGAAAATTTTGAACTTTTCAAATACATGTAAATGAAACATTTTGCACTTTTCAAAAATATGTAAATAGAAAATTTTGAACTTTTCAAATACATGTAAATGAAACATTTTGCACTTTTCAAAAACATGCAAATGAAACACTTTACACCTTTCAAAAACTCGTAATTAACATTTTACGCATTTTTCTCATTATGTTTTTATGACATAGCTCACTTTGATTGTAGCTTAAATTGGATATGGGTCATTTTGGTTCTTCACAGACGATATGTACAACACAGAGAAGTGCGGGGAAAGCGAAAGAATCGAGAGCGATCAACAACAAAGTATATTGCGACTAATCTCGTTGTCGTCCCTCGCGCTCTGTTGTACATTTGTTTATTTTGTTGGAATGAGAATCTGAAAGAATAGCTTATTAACGGAGGAGTAGGGACTTCCTTCCTTTTCATTTACAGATGAGATTATTATTCATCTTCTCCTTGTATCTGTCTTGCCCACAGCACCTCAGTCCCAGTGCCCACTCTCACACTCGTCCCGTCCACAACAATGGAGAACATAATGTGATCAAAACTCCTGTGTCCTGTACTCCTGTCCCCTCTGTAGGTATTTCTGAGCTCATTATACATAGTAATAATAGGAACAATGTGAAAATATGATAAGTAGCTGTATGCTCGCAGACGATCCTCAATGGTGGGGAGTGGGCAGAGAAAACATGTGTACAAAGTCCCTCATCTTATCTATACACATCATTACAATACAATTATTACAATTATTAATGTTATTCGTACACACTGTCACTTATTGTCCACGTTAACCTTGAGCCTTCAATCTACTCGAATCATTGCATTTTGAATTGAATGTTCTCTATTCTTTCCGCAAAAGCGGCATAACAAACAAGGATATTTTAGTCAGATTTCAAATCCCCCTAAATTCCTATATACTGTAGCTTAGTAGTTTTATGAAAATCTGGTTCATCTCCATCCTCGACTATCTCGTATTTTATTATCGGGACAGTTTAAAAAAATCATTTCATTTAAGCAGGGCCGGACGAAGGAATTGCTTTTAGGGAGCAATTTGTTTCCGTACAAAAACCACTATTTTGATTTTATTGATGGTTTTCTTTGGTAAAGCAAAATGTTGTATTTGCATGTTTTAGAAAAATGCAAAATGTTGTATTTACATGTTTTGAGAAAAGTGTGAAATGTTCTATTTCCATGTTTTTGAAATGTACAAAAAAATTTATTTTGCATGTTTTTAAAAAGTCTCAATATTCTGTTTTACATATTTTTGAAAAGTGCAAAATGTTCCATCTACATGTTTTGAGAAAATTCAAGCAGCGGGGCTGCCTGCTCTCGCCGAAATTATCCGGTCCTGCGTTTAAGAAAATCAGCTTACTGAGGGCACATTATTAACTGCTACTGCTACTGTTGCGGAAGGTGTGTTGCATCTGCACTTTTTTCGTAGTCTTGTATTGCGGTTAAGATCTAAAAAAGGAGGTGCCATGTTCTTACGAGGGAGGGGTCAGAGGTGATCCCGCCGAATCGGCCGCATATATTTTTTTTGAAAAGAGCATGTGAAAAAAAGTAGATTTGCTTAAGAACATGATGCGAATGGGCAGTTTGACTCGCTAAGTCAGATTTTTGAAAGCATAAATTTGCTAATGGTAATTAAACGGGCGCCATATTTAATTGACCAAAAAATGAATTTATGAGTGTTTAGCACCCTGTAGCTCCAACAATTTTTGTCCGATTTTAAAACAAAGTGTAGTTTTGTAATTTGCAGAACATCCAACATCATCTAAAGTCATTTCTGATTTTTTTTTTTAAATTTTCAAAATTTCGTTTTTTATTAAATATTAACAATTCGTCTTCAAAAAGGAATACAAAAAATACCCCTTTTAAAAAAAAATTATATTTTTGAATTTCGAAACAAAATCAGAAATGACTTTTTATATGGTATTGGATGTTCTGCAAATTACAAAACTACACTTTTTTCAAAAAAACGGACGAAAATTGTTGGAGCTACAGGGTGCCAAACACCAATTAATTCATTTTCTGGTCAATTAAATATGGCGCCCGTTTAATTACCATTAGCAAATTTATGCTTTCAAAAATCTGACTTAGCGAGTCAAAATTCCCATTCGCATTATGTACTTAAGCAAATCTACTTTTTTTCACATGGTCTTTTCAAAAAAAAATATATGCGGCCGATTCGGAGGGATCACCTCTGACCCCTCCCTCGTTAGATTGGCTTTTAATAGTCTTCTGTATTGATTTCGTTTGATATGACCTGAGTTCTGGTCTATGGTCCTGGTCCTTTTATTGACTAACAAAATAAGAGTGAATGAAGGTTAGATTTTGTACTACACAAATAAATACAATTTCAAATTTTGAATTCAATTCCTAATAAAAGCGGAGCATATACATAATATAGTGCAGTTCCCGAGTCTAAACAACCCTTCATAATGACGTTATTGAGAATGAAATGGAGACAGAATTTGGTGAAAAAACTGACGATGAGTAAAGTCCATGTGGCCAGTGAGTGAGAGCAGCTGGGCTGCGTGATTTGTTTGGAAAGTAGAGATTTGTGAGTGATGTTATTGGAATGAAATGTGAAAAGGTTAAAATGATGGAAATGAAAATGAAGTGAGGGAGAAGTAAGTGAGAGTTTAAATGCCCTCAGATCCTGAGATGTATTTGGTTTTAATAATGTAATATCGATACAGTTGTTGATGCGGATGAAATTGGAGGGGCGAGAGGGGAAAGGACTCGCTCTTCGGCTTCTTCTCCATGGAATATCAGGAGATGAGTGTGAGAATAAGGAATAAGTTCCATAAGTTGATAAGAAAAGAAGGTAAGCGAGTGAAATGGCTTTTGTGCACTTTGTACTCGTGTCCTCAAAATCGCCACAGACAGAGAAAATCACGTTCAAACCTCAATCTTTGAATTGGAGGAATTTGAAAATTCTTGTTGGTCGCTTTCAGTGAGATCCACTACGTTTGTGTAGTCTAATAACGTAAGTTTAAGTAGAGGATTCACATAATAAGGGAAATGGTCTTGAAAATCTAAAAGAAATATCTAACATGTGCTCTCGTGTTAAATTGAAGGGAATCCTTTCTTCCTTTCCCAGTGCATACGACTACATCTTCGGTTATAGTTTCGTTCCCTTGGAAATGGAATGTGGAAGCGTAGGAGCTTCCTTAAACTGGTCTAATGATTACCAGTACCATTTCGGACGGCAATAATACTATGCCATATTACCTGTTCGAGCTACTACCGCAGTATACACGCTATTTACCTAGGGCCGGATAATGCGGCCAGCGCAGGCAGCCCCCACTGCTTAAATTTTCTCAAAACATGTAAATAGAACATTGAGAACTTTTCAAAAATATTTAAAAAGAATATTGAGACTTTTCAAAAACATGCAAATACATTTTTTCTGTACATTTCAAAAACATGGAAATAAAACATTTTACACTTTTCAAAAATATGCAAGTAAAACATTTTACACATTTCAAAAACAATCAAATAAAACATTTTACACTTTTCAAAAACAAACCAATAGAACATTTTACACTTCTCAAAAACATGTAAATAGAACATTTTACACTTTTCAAAAACATGTAAATAGAACATTTTACACTTTTTAAAAAGAAACAAATAGAACATTTTACACATTTCAAAAACATGTAAATAGAACATTTTGCACATTTCAAAAACATGCAAACAAAACATTTTACACATTTCAAAAACATGCAAATAAAGCATTTTCCACATTTCAAAAACATGCAAACAAAACATTTTACACATTTCAAAAACATGCAAATAAAACATTTTCCACATTTCAAAAACATGTAAATAGAACATTTTACACTTTTCAAAAGCTCTTAATTAACATTTTACGCATGTTTCTCATTTTGTTTGTTGACATAGCTCATTTTGATTGTAGCTTAAATTGGGAATGGGTCATTTTGGTTCTTCGTAGACGATATTGTGAGTATAGTGATACATTCTGTACCGTTTACGTGTGCACTCGTCAGTTTTCTATCATGGAATGGATCCCTCCGTGTCCGTCTCCGTCGTCATCTCCACCACCAAAACCAAGCCAAAAGTATTGGGGTTTTGGTTTGGGTTTGGGCAGAGCCTTTTGATTGGTTTCCTATCTTTCTTCTCTCATATATTATTGCGATTGCCAATATTATAATCCCAAACCCAAATCATGATGATCATGACGATGCAGTATAATTCCTTATAGTGTGTATGACTTTTCCTTTCTGCAGATTGCAGATTCAATCCAATAAGCAATATATAATAAATTAACTGTTATGTATGTGGAATCAATGCTGAGCGGGTTGTGAAGTATAAATTAAGAGAGGCGCTGTGCAGCGAGAGACTGAGCAAAAAGAGTCAGTGTGCATTCCATTCCATTATTGAGATAGGGGATTAGATTGGGATTCTTGGGAAGGTTAGTTGGCACATGCAAATTGAAAGATGAACTCCGGTTTAGGATCCCCTCTTTCTTTTGAGCACTTAACATCTCCAATCCATTAGCACGATGGCACTTTAACTTCATCTCCATCCAACTTGGTATTTCTATCAAGTCCATAAAATAATTTGCACACAGTATGTCCAAGTCCAACTCCCGTAGCATCCAGCACACGGCACACGGCACTCGTTGTCGTTGAGGAGGTGAACTCAAGTTCAAACCATCGAAATTCAAAATCCTACAGGATCTCACACTAAATTAACATGTCTTTCAAACTAAGTAATGAAACTCCAGTCTCCAAACAATACTTATGGATTATTATTTACTAAACCATTTTTAGACTGCCTCAGTGTATTTACTTTGTATTTCGTAAAATATCTCCATCTCTATTCAGCTAAATCCTTCCTGGCCTCACAATTTGAGATGTCCTCATCTTCTCCAAACAAACTGATTCTCGACATCCTTCAAGAAAAACTAAATACTCTCTTTTGTAGGTAGACACATAATATGTATTATAATATACTAGAAGTTAGGCCCACCTGCCTAATTTGAAAATTGCAAAATATTCTAGTTACACATTTTTGAAAATTTCAAAATGCTCTATTTAAGTGTCTTTTAAAAGTGCAAAATATTCTATTTACACATTTTTGAAAACGTCAAAATATTCTATTTACATGTTTTTTGAAAATTGCAAAATATTCTATTTACATATTTTTGAAAATTTCAAAATGTTCTATTTAAGTGCTTTGTAAAAGTGTAAAATGTCCTATTGACATGTTTTCCAAAAGTGCTCAATATTCTATTTACTTGTTTTTTTGAAAAATGCACAAGGCTCTGTTTACATTTTGTGTGAAACTAAAAATGGAAATGGGTCATTTTGGTTCTTCACAGACGATATACAACATTTCTTAAATTCTATTCACTTTAATCCACCCGGTTTATGCAATGTCCGTGTGGACTCCGTCTCCGTGTCTTGCACTCCTGCCCCTTTCATTGACAGTATAGTATTGAGTATTGACACAGAAACAGAAACGTATATAGTTTGAGTTAATCTCAATGTGGACAGAGGAACGTGATCTGACACAATGGAGACGCGGAGATACTTGGGTCTCTCAGGGTTAAGGTGGCCTCTCCTCACTCTCATGCTCATGCTCACGAGGAACTAAAAGTGCATTATATCGGCATCGGTGTTTGGAGGATGAAATAAAGAAGAAGAAAAAGACGCAAGAATCAACATCCCTATCCCTACCTACTTACTACCTACTGGTCTGGTCTTGTCTGGCCAGAGAAGAAAATCAACGAGCTACGAACAGATGAGTGCAGGTCTTTTATCTTTATCACTGAACACCAGGCGGAGATTTTTTCTATTTGGAATTCACAGGTGTTGTTGACTATTTGCATAGGAGACAGAAATATGCTGTAAACAAGAATGATTAACATGTATCTTGCGGACTCGTCCTCCTAAATTATCTAAACCCAGTTGTTGCTGAGGACGTGATTACTCAAATCTGTACTACACTATGTATCTACACGGTGACTTTATTTTACTATTTTACTACTCAGGAACCATATGACCATATAAAACTTTGTTCGCAATTGATTATTTTCACACAATTTTCTCTGACTAGTGAGTAATTTTAGGATTTCGAAACTCTAACTAAATACAAATAAATAAATTTACTAAATGTGGAAAAGTACATGATATGCAACGTGGCTGAAGGAGCTACTGTAGGAAGAAATCATTTTTTGCTTTTGAGGATTACGTAGTAGTAGCAGTGTAGTGTAGTGAGGATGTCTGTCTAAACAGATAATTGTGTGGGTGCTACGCAATTAGCTCTATCGACACTCCAGTCATTCGTCACTCGTCAGCTGTGTAACTATGTATCATTAAACAGTGGCTCTTCTATGGCCATGGCCTATGCCTATGGTAATCTCTGAGCCCACCTTAAATTCGTTTACAATAAATTATTTTGAAATTTTTTAAAGGGCCAAGTAAGATGCGTAGTAGTGATAAATTAACAGGAGCGATATCCGTCTCCGTCTCCGGTTCAATGCCAATTCCAATGCCGACGACGACGACAGAGCCGACATCCACTGTTGTAGAGAAAGAATAAAATCGAAGGAAGGAAGATTAGATTCCTACGGACGTCGTACTCGTTTCCACACGATTAGTTAGTATAATTAAAGTATTTCAATTTACATAGTTTATTACGAATTTCCTACTCAATACTCAATAGGAGCAAAAGGAAGTAATACTGCCCGTCCACTATTTTTTCTACTAATAGTTTAATGCCAAGTCTCGAGTGTGGAGAATTGGAATTGAGGGAATTGTGTGCATTTGTATTTAGTCAGCTCAGTTCTCATAGAAGCGAATGCATTCAATATTATTTCCTAAACTTGTTCATACGATTATCCTGCGATTAGTGGATTCTTCACAAGGAAATAGAAATGGACAAAGTGGATAATTTTCAATAATACTTTAAGTTAGCTTACAAATATTATTGAAATTTCAAAATTGAATAATACGAGCTCACAATGCACATGGACACACAGCTGAGGAGAATGTAGTGCGAGGGAGTAGGAGTAGGGACTTACAAAGTCTATGGGAATTGAAGGGAAGGCTCCTTAGTTGAGGTTTTCTTCAATTTACAACAATCAACATCCTTCTTTACCTCCTACGAGTCTCTCATTCAGCCACTTTACGAATCATTATTTCCCACATTTCAATCTCACAACTCAACTCAAAACTCGCCTTCGTCGCCTATATGTATAGTCATTTCCATCACCATCACCAACACCGTCACTGAACTCCATACCTATACCTTAAGAATAGAGCACAGTACTGATATGCCTTATAGCGACGGTCATGAGAAAAACAGGGCTACCTATACAGTGGGTCCTCTGCGTCTTATTTCATGAGGATTATTAGAATTCAGTTCACAATTCACAATTTACGGAGATATCTACAGGAAATACTGGATACAGTATGTCTCTATATCTATATCTATCTTCCTTCGTGCTATAGGTTCATTAGAGAAGAATAGTGTTATATTATTATTTGTATTTCACTTTGAGAGTGACTGGAAGCCGGCCGGCGGTTTTGGGATAAGGATAAGGTATGTATCGTGCTTGACAGTATATACCTACCTATATCAGAAGTAGGCAGATTTTGGGAAAGATAGACTGAAACAGATATTGTTAATGTTACACTTTGTAAACTTGTGTTATGATCAACTTTACAAATGGATCTGTCGGATAGGAATAGTTATGTACGTAAAAGCATAGTATCATATGACTTGCGATTATTAGGGATTGGCTTGTATAGGTTTCCGTTTGGTTGTTTGTACGTTTGTGAGGATAGCACCTCAGCAGAGACTCATATCGTCTGTGAAGAACCAAAATGACCCATATCCATTTGTAGCTAAAAACAATATCCACTATCTACAAAAATACTCAAATATGTCATGAAAGCATTTAAATAGAATCTTTTGAACTTTTCAAAACCATGTAGATAGAACATATTAAACTTTTAAAAAACATGTAAATAGAACATTTTGAACTTGCAAAAAGAGGTAAATAGAAAATTTTGAACGTTTCAAAAACATGCAAATAAAACATTTTGCACTTTTCAAAAATATGTAAATAGAAAATTTTGAACTTTTCAAATACATGTAAATGAAACATTTTGCACTTTTCAAAAATATGTAAATAGAAAATTTTGAACTTTTCAAATACATGTAAATGAAACATTTTGCACTTTTCAAAAACATGCAAATGAAACACTTTACACCTTTCAAAAACTCGTAATTAACATTTTACGCATTTTTCTCATTATGTTTTTATGACATAGCTCACTTTGATTGTAGCTTAAATTGGATATGGGTCATTTTGGTTCTTCACAGACGATATGTACAACACAGAGAAGTGCGGGGAAAGCGAAAGAATCGAGAGCGATCAACAACAAAGTATATTGCGACTAATCTCGTTGTCGTCCCTCGCGCTCTGTTGTACATTTGTTTATTTTGTTGGAATGAGAATCTGAAAGAATAGCTTATTAACGGAGGAGTAGGGACTTCCTTCCTTTTCATTTACAGATGAGATTATTATTCATCTTCTCCTTGTATCTGTCTTGCCCACAGCACCTCAGTCCCAGTGCCCACTCTCACACTCGTCCCGTCCACAACAATGGAGAACATAATGTGATCAAAACTCCTGTGTCCTGTACTCCTGTCCCCTCTGTAGGTATTTCTGAGCTCATTATACATAGTAATAATAGGAACAATGTGAAAATATGATAAGTAGCTGTATGCTCGCAGACGATCCTCAATGGTGGGGAGTGGGCAGAGAAAACATGTGTACAAAGTCCCTCATCTTATCTATACACATCATTACAATACAATTATTACAATTATTAATGTTATTCGTACACACTGTCACTTATTGTCCACGTTAACCTTGAGCCTTCAATCTACTCGAATCATTGCATTTTGAATTGAATGTTCTCTATTCTTTCCGCAAAAGCGGCATAACAAACAAGGATATTTTAGTCAGATTTCAAATCCCCCTAAATTCCTATATACTGTAGCTTAGTAGTTTTATGAAAATCTGGTTCATCTCCATCCTCGACTATCTCGTATTTTATTATCGGGACAGTTTAAAAAAATCATTTCATTTAAGCAGGGCCGGACGAAGGAATTGCTTTTAGGGAGCAATTTGTTTCCGTACAAAAACCACTATTTTGATTTTATTGATGGTTTTCTTTGGTAAAGCAAAATGTTGTATTTGCATGTTTTAGAAAAATGCAAAATGTTGTATTTACATGTTTTGAGAAAAGTGTGAAATGTTCTATTTCCATGTTTTTGAAATGTACAAAAAAATTTATTTTGCATGTTTTTAAAAAGTCTCAATATTCTGTTTTACATATTTTTGAAAAGTGCAAAATGTTCCATCTACATGTTTTGAGAAAATTCAAGCAGCGGGGCTGCCTGCTCTCGCCGAAATTATCCGGTCCTGCGTTTAAGAAAATCAGCTTACTGAGGGCACATTATTAACTGCTACTGCTACTGTTGCGGAAGGTGTGTTGCATCTGCACTTTTTTCGTAGTCTTGTATTGCGGTTAAGATCTAAAAAAGGAGGTGCCATGTTCTTACGAGGGAGGGGTCAGAGGTGATCCCGCCGAATCGGCCGCATATATTTTTTTTGAAAAGAGCATGTGAAAAAAAGTAGATTTGCTTAAGAACATGATGCGAATGGGCAGTTTGACTCGCTAAGTCAGATTTTTGAAAGCATAAATTTGCTAATGGTAATTAAACGGGCGCCATATTTAATTGACCAAAAAATGAATTTATGAGTGTTTAGCACCCTGTAGCTCCAACAATTTTTGTCCGATTTTAAAACAAAGTGTAGTTTTGTAATTTGCAGAACATCCAACATCATCTAAAGTCATTTCTGATTTTTTTTTTTAAATTTTCAAAATTTCGTTTTTTATTAAATATTAACAATTCGTCTTCAAAAAGGAATACAAAAAATACCCCTTTTAAAAAAAAATTATATTTTTGAATTTCGAAACAAAATCAGAAATGACTTTTTATATGGTATTGGATGTTCTGCAAATTACAAAACTACACTTTTTTCAAAAAAACGGACGAAAATTGTTGGAGCTACAGGGTGCCAAACACCAATTAATTCATTTTCTGGTCAATTAAATATGGCGCCCGTTTAATTACCATTAGCAAATTTATGCTTTCAAAAATCTGACTTAGCGAGTCAAAATTCCCATTCGCATTATGTACTTAAGCAAATCTACTTTTTTTCACATGGTCTTTTCAAAAAAAAATATATGCGGCCGATTCGGAGGGATCACCTCTGACCCCTCCCTCGTTAGATTGGCTTTTAATAGTCTTCTGTATTGATTTCGTTTGATATGACCTGAGTTCTGGTCTATGGTCCTGGTCCTTTTATTGACTAACAAAATAAGAGTGAATGAAGGTTAGATTTTGTACTACACAAATAAATACAATTTCAAATTTTGAATTCAATTCCTAATAAAAGCGGAGCATATACATAATATAGTGCAGTTCCCGAGTCTAAACAACCCTTCATAATGACGTTATTGAGAATGAAATGGAGACAGAATTTGGTGAAAAAACTGACGATGAGTAAAGTCCATGTGGCCAGTGAGTGAGAGCAGCTGGGCTGCGTGATTTGTTTGGAAAGTAGAGATTTGTGAGTGATGTTATTGGAATGAAATGTGAAAAGGTTAAAATGATGGAAATGAAAATGAAGTGAGGGAGAAGTAAGTGAGAGTTTAAATGCCCTCAGATCCTGAGATGTATTTGGTTTTAATAATGTAATATCGATACAGTTGTTGATGCGGATGAAATTGGAGGGGCGAGAGGGGAAAGGACTCGCTCTTCGGCTTCTTCTCCATGGAATATCAGGAGATGAGTGTGAGAATAAGGAATAAGTTCCATAAGTTGATAAGAAAAGAAGGTAAGCGAGTGAAATGGCTTTTGTGCACTTTGTACTCGTGTCCTCAAAATCGCCACAGACAGAGAAAATCACGTTCAAACCTCAATCTTTGAATTGGAGGAATTTGAAAATTCTTGTTGGTCGCTTTCAGTGAGATCCACTACGTTTGTGTAGTCTAATAACGTAAGTTTAAGTAGAGGATTCACATAATAAGGGAAATGGTCTTGAAAATCTAAAAGAAATATCTAACATGTGCTCTCGTGTTAAATTGAAGGGAATCCTTTCTTCCTTTCCCAGTGCATACGACTACATCTTCGGTTATAGTTTCGTTCCCTTGGAAATGGAATGTGGAAGCGTAGGAGCTTCCTTAAACTGGTCTAATGATTACCAGTACCATTTCGGACGGCAATAATACTATGCCATATTACCTGTTCGAGCTACTACCGCAGTATACACGCTATTTACCTAGGGCCGGATAATGCGGCCAGCGCAGGCAGCCCCCACTGCTTAAATTTTCTCAAAACATGTAAATAGAACATTGAGAACTTTTCAAAAATATTTAAAAAGAATATTGAGACTTTTCAAAAACATGCAAATACATTTTTTCTGTACATTTCAAAAACATGGAAATAAAACATTTTCCACTTTTCTCAAAACATGTAAATGGAACATTGAGCACTTTTCAAAAATATGCAAAAATAAATTAGTTTGACTTTTCCAAAACATGCAAATAAAATTTTTTGTACATTTCAAAAACATGAAAATAAAACATTTTCCACTTTTTTCAAAACATGTAAATAGAACATTGAGCACTTTTCTGAATCAAGTAAAAAGAACATTTTAAACTTCTAAAGACATGCAAATGCAATATTTTGCTTTACCAAAGAAAACCATCAATAAAATCAAAATTGTAGTTTTTGTATGGAAACAAATTGCTGCCTAAAACAAATTTCTTCGTCCGGCCCTGTATTTGCCTATGTCAACTTGGGTAAGAGAAATTACTTAGGTTGAGTGATTGTTCCTCTGCTGTACGGTGAGAGAGTCAGGGACCTGGACAATTCCTTTGAGTATTCAGTTCCAGTAGTGCCTCTTTATTATGATTGCTCACTGACGATGAGTTGCTCCACAAACTAGGAAAGCCGCGGACGCTGCCTTTACCTCCAATAATTCCAATGCAGCAGTTGACCCTCTACCGTATCGAATAATCCCAATCTCTCCAGCTTTTCCTTCCCTTGTCATTCCCTATGCAAGATGTATTATTACTGGTCGTTCTCGTTCTCGTTCTCGTTGGTTTTGGCTTCGGCTTCGGGTTTGGTAGTGGAAGAGAATCTTCTTGGATTGTACCCAGGATAAATCAGAATTCCGCCTAATCGTATTTTAATGTAATGGAAGCGTACATTGCACTGGGTAGTAGTCACAAACGACGGATTTAGCAAAAAGGGGTATGTATCTCGTCGTCAGTATCTCAAAGAAATCGTCACACAGCGTAGCTTTTCAGACATCCGACATCCCTTTCTTCGCCTTCAGATTGAATCAGTATCCCGTTCCCGTTCCTTCTTCTGCTTTCAATGCAACATTTAGGCATGTACCTACCTGCAGTCTACATGGGTCTTATTATAAGACGTATTATTGCTGTAACTGCGTGGGTTCATGATACGCCACACTACTGTTTACTATTGACTCGCACTCACATAAGTAATAGCAGATAATGGCAACGACTATTTTTAGTCATATCCTAAATCTGATACGAATACTATACATAATCATCGTTTTTTAAAATACATAATTATATATCGTCTGTCAAGAACCAAAATGACCCGTATCCAATTTAAGCTAGAATCAAAATGAGCTATGTCAGAAAAACAAAATGAGAAACATGTGTCAAATGTTAATTAGGAGTTTTGGAAAAGCGTAAAATGTTCTATTTACATGTTTTTAAAAAGTGTAAAATGTTTTATTTACATGTTTTTGAAAAGTTTAAAATGTTCTATTTACATGTTTTTGAAATGTTCAAAATGTTCTACTTACATGTTTTTGAAAAATGCAAAATGTTCCATTTACATGTTTTTGAAAAGTGCAAAATGTTCTATATACATGTTTTTGAAAATTGTGAAATGTTCGATTTGAATGATTTTGAAAAAAGTAAAATATTCTATATAAATGCTATCAAGACACGTTTAAATATTTTGTAGATAGTGGATATTGTTTTTAGCTAAAAATGGATATGGGTCATTTTGGTTCTTCCCCGACGATATGCAGCTAAGTATACGTACGTACTACACACGGCTCGACGTAAGTCCTCACTCCTGTCAGCTGTGGAAGCATGGGACAGATTAGCCATTAACCAGCCAAAGAGACACACACATAATAATGTTTCTTGAGTCAGAATCACTACTCCGACAGTTAAAGTTGTTGCATCTATCCAACGAAAGTTCTTCTTCACCACATAACAGGATGCGTTGCATGGGTCGGAGTCGGAGTCGGAGTCGGAGTCGGTTTCGGTTTCGGATAAGGAAACAAGTAGCTTTTGAATGGTTGAACATGAACGATTTGTATTGTGAGGAGACTAAAATGGAAACGAGAACGAAAAGGTAAAACTGGCGACGATAAGATTGAGAGAAATATATTATTTTCCTACACCTACACTTTACATATAGGTAAAGCTATTTAGAGCTCTGGCTGTGCCTCATATAACTTTAGTCACTCCTCAAAGACCGGGACCCGGGACCAGGACGAAGGTATAAGGGCTTAGAGGAGGACTCAAGTGGCAAGTGGCAACTGGAATTGGAGATCATGTCAAATGCTCTTACTTTGAGTTATTGCCACTTATAAGGTAACAATCCCAACACATTTTTCTTCACCTTTACCTTTTCCTGTATTTTTCTATTTCAAATGTATAAGTGGGAGAGAGAGAAGGTTAAGGTGGAGGGAGGGAGGGAGGCTGTCTAGTTCCCATTTATTGAATCGTAGCTTCTGTCTGCCACTGCCACTCTAATTTGTTTTAGTTTTTTAACTTATTTTTAAACATCCATTCATTGCCTATATCTGTAGTATTGGTTGTACGTGGGCACTTTCTCAGTTTTCATCCAGCATCGTACATCATACCGTCACCGTCCAGGCTACTGCACCAGAAATCGACATGGACATATGGAAATGTAGAGTTGAAAGTGTAGAAAGGTGTTGCGTCTGTAATTCATTACCCAAATGGAATAATTAAACTTGTTTCGAATTTGTTTTGTAATTTATAAAATCCTTAAAAGAAAGACTTGACTGCATAGCCATCCTTAACTGGAGGAGACAGCAGGGCCGGATAATGCGGCCAGCGCAGGCAACCCCCGCTGGTTGAATTTTCTCAAAACATGTAAATGGAACATTTTGGAGTTTTAAAAAATATGTAAATAGAATATATTGACTTTTCAAAAACATGCAATTAAAAATGTTTTGTACATTTCAAAAACCTGGAAATAAAACATTTTCCACTTTTCTCAAAACATGTAAATTGAACATTTTGCACTTTTCAAAAATGTGTAAAAAGAATATTGAGACTTTTCAAAAAGTTGCAAATTCAATTTTTTGTGCATTTCAAAAACATGGAAATAAAACACTTTCCACTTTTCTCGAAACATGTAAATTGAACATTGAGCACTTTTCTGAATCAAGTAAATCGAACATTTTGCACTTTTCTAAAACATGTAAATACAACATTTTCCACTTTTCTCAAAACATGTAAATAGAACATTGAGCACTTTTGTGAATCAAGTAAAAAGAACATTTTACACTTTTCAAAAACATGCAAACATAACATTTTGCTTTACCAAAGAAAAGCTTCAACAAAATCAAAACTGTGGTTTTTGCATGGAAACAAATTGCTGCCTAAAACCAATTCCTTCGTCCGGCCCTGGGAGACAGGGAGAAAGAATGGAACCATTACCATAGACAAAAGGAGCTGGATGATGGATGGATGCGGACGGAGGAAATATCTGTAGTCTCTCTCCTTTGTATTCGAATGCATAAAATTATTTTATCTATTTGTAAAAAGCCACCACACTGAGAATTAAGTGAGATGAGGGAGCAGTGCAGTGGTTTTTTCACAGTTCGTCTTGTAAATTACGTAAAGTAAAATGGAAATGAAGATGAAATTACAGAGAGAGAGAGAGACCTTGTGGATTTGTGAAATGCTCCCCGATCCCTGAATGCAATGTCTTTTGAACGAAATGACGAAATGTAATTGTATATGAAAATATTATGTGACATTTTCCACTGGTCCTTTATAATCTCTCTCTACTCTCCTCGCAGTCTTGTTGACACTCGACATTATTTGAATTCCCAAGCAACACGATTTACCTGCTTTTCTCTCTCCTCTCCTCGTCGTTCGTCTGTCGTGAGGACAGTGAACAGTGCATGTGGAAATTTTTGGAGCCGCAGTTGTGACTCTCTCGCAATCTGTCATGATGAACTATGATGGATGACTCTTGTTCCTCGATCCACGCGTGTTTCACCACCATTCACTCATCCATCTCCCATCCACGCACCACCACTAACTTCCTCTCTTCCGCCAACATTCGTCTTTTCCTCATTTCCCTCAGATTCTTTCGCATTTATGAGCGACTTGACATGTCATTGTCATTCTAATTCAAAAAATGGCCACTCTTCATATAATTCAATGATATATTATGCGATGCGCCAGTTTCCTATTCAGCATAATAATTATTCTTCACATTAAATTAGTCACAATGCAGTTCTGTAACTTCTTTATGCAAATAGTCACCGGCTTCATCTCTACAGATATGATCACTCTTTTTCCTTTTCTCGGCATGTCTCAACCCTGGAATCAGGGCCGGACGAAGGAATTCGTTTTAGGCAGCAATTTGTTTCCATACAAAAACCACCATTTTGATTTTATTGATGGTTTTCTTTGACAAAACAAAATGTTGTATTTACATGTTTTAGAAAAGTGCAAAATGTTGTATTTACATGTTTTAGAAAAGTGCAAAATGTTGTATTTACATGTTTTAGAAAAGTGCAAAATGTTCTTTTTACTTGATTCAGAAAAGTGCAAAATGTTCTTTTTACTTGATTCAGAAAAGTGCAAAATGTTCTTTTTACTTGATTCAGAAAAGTGCAAAATGTTCTTTTTACTTGATTCAGAAAAGTGCAAAATGTTCTTTTTACTTGATTCAGAAAAGTGCAAAATGTTCTTTTTACTTGATTCAGAAAAGTGCAAAATGTTCTTTTTACTTGATTCAGAAAAGTGCAAAATGTTCCATTTACATGTTTTTTAAAACTTCAGGCGGGGGGTGCTGCGTGCGCTGGCCGCATTATCCGGCCCTGCCTGGAATGTTTGAAGAAAATTATAGAATGAGTGAATGCCACTTTTTGGTAGTTGCATTGAATGTGTATTGTAAAAGCGTGCTAAAACGGCACCGAGAATTCAGGACAGAAGCCCTATGCCATTGCCTATATACATATACCATCCGATTTAAACCATGTCTATAGATGTGGCTATGATTGTTAAATAATTTGGAAGCATACAAAAAACTTCGTTTTATTACGTAGAATCCGGAGGAGAAGATGGAATTAGCGTGGGGATTATTACAGTAGTGGCCTGAATGAGTAAAAAGTTGACTGCGTTTCCAAGAAGTGCTCGGCCATTGGAAAATGATCCTTGGTGTGTGTCGTAATTCTGTGTGTATATTATGTACTCAGTGCAGTCATGCTGATACATTGTGTGTGTGTGTGGGTAACGTGCTTCGACTCGTATTCATGACACAATGCGGGAGATTGTAGTTGGAATCTTTGAATCTCTTCCTCGCTTTTCATACAGAAAATTATGCAGAAAATCCAAATGGGAAATAATGCACTCTGAGTGAGGAATGAATGGTGGACTTTGACTAAAACTCAATTACATACTATTACACAGCATGTAATGGCATTAGTTAGCAATGATAATAGTAAGAAATGGGAATGGATTGATTCATTGTATTCATCTCAAACCTCAAGCCTATGGTGTCCTCATCTTCATCTCCCTCCGCATCCTGTAGATGCCACGATGTGCTTTTTTTTGTATATGTCTCACAGAACTGAGAAGCGGCTGAAGGGAAATCATGACTTTTCCTCAATTCATTATTTGAAAGCGTGAGGCGTCGAAACGTAGTTGCATATATCTGTAGTATTTCCTTATTAAAGGCACGTTATACGTTAGATTTAGATGCGATTTAGAAAAATAAGCAGAGACGTGAAATCAACAAGACAGAGTCACGGCCAGAGCTTAAACCAGAATTATTGTAGTATAATTCCGAGCAAATTCTTGGAACAATCATTCCAAAATAATGTCTAACGGTAATGGTACAGCTCTGTATTATTTTCTTCGTGGAATTATTCGGCTAAATTGTCATCGTGACTCATTTCTGATTTGATTTTGAGAGCGGAGACCGACACCGACACCGACACCGTCACTAACAAAAAATGCTACGTTCTTAATCTGTGAAGTCTGCCGAAATAAATCAGAAACCATAGCATTATTGCTAATCAATTTAATCCTAGGAAATTCATCTACACAAAACCAGGAACTATACAATTTGGCTTGAACTGTATTTCTGGAGAAAGTTTGAAACCCAATCTGACAATAAGGAAGCAGAGAAGATTTCTTTCTACTACGAAAATTCTGGCATAGTAAATTCTTGAATGAGTGATGAAGGATTTATATTGTACGAAGCAATAATAAAATTATAAACTTGGATTTGGCATTGTATTGGAATTTGTCTGATTCTGTTAGTTTAAACTCGAGATCAGTTCGTATGAAAATTTAGTCCAGTGTATCCCAATAGCAATACGATATCGTCTGTGAAGAACCAAAATGACCCATATCCAATTTAAGCTACAATCAAAATGAGCTATATGTCATAAAAACAATGAGAAACATGCGTATAATTAGGAGTTTTTGAAAGGTGTAAAATGTTTTATTTGTATGTGTTCGAAAAGTACAAAATGTTCTAATTTCATGTTTCCGAATAGGTGCAAAATGTTCTAATTCCATGTTTTCTAAAAGGTGCAAAATGTTCTAATTCCATGTGTTTGAAAAGATGAAAATTTTTATAATTCCATGTTTTCAAAAAGGTGCGAAAATTTCTAATTCCATATGTTTGAAAAGGTGCAATTTTGAAAAGTGTAAAATGTTCTAATTCCATGTTTTTGAAAAGTGTAAAATGTTCTAATTCCATGTTTTTGAAAAGGGCAAAAATATGATAATTCCATGTTTTTGAAAAGGTGCAAAATGTTCTAATTCCATGTTTTTGAAAAGTGTAAAATGTTCTAATTCCATGTTTCCGAAAAGGTGCAAAATTTTCTAATTCCATGTTTTTGAAAAGGTGCAAAATTTTCTAATTCCATGTTTTTGAAAAGGTGCAAAATGTTCTAATTCCATGTTTTTGAAAAGGTGCAAAATTTTCTAATTCCATGTTTTTGAAAAGGTGCAAAATGTTCTAATTCCATGTTTTTGAAAAGGTGCAAAATTTTCTAATTCCATGTTTTCGAAAAGGTGCAAAATGTTCTAATTCCATGTTTTCCAAAAGGTGCAAAATGTTCTAATTCCATGTTTTTGAAAAGGTGCAAAATGCTCTAATACCATGTTTTTGAAAAGGTGCAAAATGTTCTATTTAAATTCTCTCAAGACATATTTGATTATTTTTGTAGATGGTTGATATTGTTTTTAGCTAAAAATGGATATGGGTCATTTTGGTTCTTCACACACGATATCTCAGTGGAGTTATACAGAGGATGAAAATAGTTGAGAAACTATTGACCTGTGAAGTCTCTCTCTCTCATCCCCAGTTTGAAGCGAGAACCTAGCCCAGTATAATACATTATGATCAGATACACTTTTTATAGAAGGGACATAATTGCTCCCCGTCATGGTCAATTATTCCTTAAGTCAACCTCGAAAGAATTTTTATGAGGGAAGACGAGGAGGACGGAGGGAGGGAGAGTGCAGTCCAGAATATAATTAGATAAATTTAATCTTCTTTATGGAGTCAGGCTCCATTTGTACAGTCACAATTATTCCGAGTCGAGTACATCAATTATATAATTTGTAGCTCTCAGAAAAATGTGCGGAGTGTGTACAATGCCTCCACTTGACTCTGTAAAGGAATCACTGCTCTCCTCTCTCCTCTCCATCCAAGTCACTTTTTTCCGAGTCGTCTTTTTCTTGAGCAGCACTTGGCATTGACTGCTCTGGGTATCAAACAACAAACATTCTGTAATACTTAAAATCCTTTTCATCCACCTAATTTACAATGCATGGATTGTCTCTGTCCCTGAACGACCTTTAATACATTATACTCGTAAGTACATACGTGTAGTAAGGGTATGTACATGAGTGATCACAAGTGTAAATGCTCATAATGATATGTACGTTCAGGGCCGGACGAAGGAATTGGTTTTAGGCAGAAATTTGTTTCCATACAAAAACCACCATTTTGATTTTATTGATGGTTTTCTTTGGTACAGCAAAATGTTGTATTTACATGTTTTTGAAAAGTGCAAAATGTTCGATTTACTTGATTCATAAAAGTGCTCAATGTTCCATTTACATGTTTTGAAAAAAGTGGAAAATGTTTTATTTCCATGTTTTTAAAATGTACAAAAAAATTTATTTTGCATGTTTTTAAAAAGTCAATATATTCTATTTACATATTTTTGAAAACCGCAAAATGTTCCATTTACATGTTTTTTGAAAATTCAAGCAGCGGGGGCTGCCTATGCGCTGGCTGCATTATCCGGCCCTGTGTACGTCCTGTACTTTCCTTGTGTGTAAGTTGAATATTATGAGCTACGACTCTCCGCTACACCTGTAACATTGGCCAGGAGCAATATATTACTATCTAGTTATAGTTCCTTCCCTCTCCCTCACACACACACATCCTTTTCAGCAAGAGCTACTTTATATTTTAATCGGGACTGCAGAAAGCGACAGACGCTAATCGTAGTCGTAAGACACGTAAATAGTTGTTGAAGTAAATGACAAAGACAACTAGTTCGAAACTTTAAGCATGATCCTCCTCATTTTTATTACTACTACTACCACTACTACTACTACTCCCATTGCCATCGGAATTACGTCGGATTTTATTTGAAATCACAGCCAATGTATTCCCCAGGCCATATGCGATCACAACTAATAAGAGAATTAATGTCGAGATTTCTTTTTGAGCATTCCATACATACTTGCCGCAAAATGAGTAAAACAAATGTGTGCATTTGTACTCTCAACTCTCAAGTATGTACTGCTAATGCTGTAGACATGGAAATAGAAGTTTACCTACATTTTAGCTCACAATAATAATAGAATGTTCAACATGACATTAGCTATATGGGAGCTCGCCTCTTCCCATTTTGTAATGATTTTAAACGACATTTTTTGCCAAGTAATGAATAGGAATTATTGCAAATGGCAAATGGTGATCGTAGATCTGTGCCAAGTTAGTTATTTTTTACACTTAAAAAAAAGCCGACGTAACATTGATTATTTAAACACAAAAATGCAATTTGCATCTCTTGGGACAGAATCATAGGACGACGACGACGAGCAGAGCGGTGGTGTGTGTAGTTTTCTGGCTGCCACTACAAACAAAAACATGGAAAGAAAGTCCTGTGAGTAGTTGAGTATAAATGTAACTGACCAATGTAATATTTGATTGGAGCATTGATCCTACGATTAGAATATTGATGGGCTCTGTAGTCGCTTCGTATCTTACGAGTTAGGCCCATAGGCTACGACATGCACACCTATACGTATACGTGCATGATGCATATCAGAATATAGCGTATGGAGATATGAGTAGAGATGGAGATGGGCTGGGAAATGAAATAAATGTGGCATAGGAAAATAGTGTAATATAGCTTATAAGGAGATGAGCGCCAGTGCGAGTCAAGACATATTTGTTAGTGGTGCTAATAATGCAATGTAAAAATTATTATTACCACATAGTATGAAAGATGAAAGATTACAGGTGTGTAATTCTCATGTGGACCAAGAAGCAAGAGGAGACAAGTGCCACAAGTGTGTTCTCTATGCAATCAGCCAAGATGTATATGTTTAATCATTAGGGGAAGGCAAAAGCCGGTATGTTTATCTCAACTCTCGATAATGTTCTCATATGTTCAGCCTTCTTCGTTTTCGTCTTGGTCGTCGTCTTCGTCTTCGTCTTCAAGACTCTGACTGAACAGGAACGGAGTACAGAGGAGACGAGCGAGGCGCAGGGCCGGACGAAGGAATTACTTTTAGGCAGCACTTTGATTCCATACAAAAACTGCCATTTTGATTTTATTGATGGTTTTCTTTGGTAAAGCAAAATGTTGTATTTACATGTTTTTAGAAAAGTGCAAAATGTTCTGTTTACTTGATTCAGAAAAGTACAAAATTTTCTATTTACATGTTTTAGAAAAGTGCAAAATGTTCTTTTTACTTGATTCAGAAAATTCCAAAATTTTCTATTTACATGTTTTGAGAAAAGTGGAAAATGTTTTATTTCCATGTTTTTGAAATGTACAAAACATTTTTAATTGCATGTTTTTGAAAAGTCTCAATATTCTTTTTACATATTTTTGAAAACTGCAAAATGTTCCATTTACACGTTTTTTGAAAATTCAAGTTTGCGCTGGCTGCTTTATCCGGCCCTGGCGAGGCGAGATTACATAGAGTGAACCTACGTAGCGTATAGCAATGCATGTGGTTGTGGTTGTCTGCAGTTGTAGTTGTAGTCGTGTAGTGGCTTATACAAGCATTATAAAACATTTACAATCTACGAATTTACAAGTTGTTCCTTATAGTGGTAGTTTTGTAGTTTATATGATGGTTGTAGTGTAGTGCAGAGTAAAAGGTTGTATTTGTGTGTAGTTGTAGTGTTGGAGTTGGAAGTTGGCTGGCTGGGTGGTTGAGCAGGTAATCCTGGAAGGAAAGAGTCGTGACAACAATGCAAGGTCGTGAGTTGACCCGTCCATCGAAGAATCGATAGTGCAGGTGCATGCACGACTATCCGGCGCCAAAAAGAATCCTTCCAGACGTGCTTGGAATGATAATCACTATTACACATACATTCACTCATACTACATCTTTTTTCATTGCCTTTCTTTCTTCCGAGCGCTCTCTCTCTCTCTCTCTCGCTCATTCTTTACTTCTTTCTTCTTCTCCTTCTTAAATCTCAATCCTCCAAAAGGATACACATTCTTGTTTACTTTTACACGTAAACAGACACACTGCTCTCTGAGATGGATGGAGGAGAGACACATGTAGCTACGAGTAAACTACACACAGAGCCACATAATCCCTAATAATACTAAACGCCACAAATGAATCCTCTCGTAATCTCCACCGAACTACCAAGACCAACTATATAGGTATTATACGTACAAGCACACATCCACCAACATCACACACGGATCTTGTTCGACTTGAGATTGAAATTAAAATGGAAATTAAATTCGTATTTCACTCTTTTCCCGCATCCCTCATCTATTCTCGGCCTCGGTCTCGGCCTCGGCATCGGCAACAACACCTCCACTCACTTGTGTCCAATCATTGTCTTTATCATAATTAGCCCAGCTGCATCCTTCACAGGGCCGGACGAAGGGATTTCTTTTAGGCAGCAATTTGATTCCGTACAAAAACCACCATTTTGATTTTATTGATGTTTTCTTTGGTAAAGCAAAATGTTATATTTATATGTTTTAAAAAAGTGCAAAATGTTCGATTTACTTGATTCAGAAAATTGCTCAATGTTCTAATTACATGTTTTGAGAAAAGTGGAAAATGTTTTATTTCCATGTTTTTGAAATGTACAAAAACTTTTATTTGTATGTTTTTGAAAAGTCAAAATGTTCTAATTACATGTTTTGAGAAAAGTGGAAAATGTTTTATTTCCATGTTTTTGAAATGTACAAAAACTTTTATTTGTATGTTTTTGAAAAGTCTCAATATTCTTTTTACGTCTTTTTAAAAAGTGCAAAATGTTCCATTTACACGTTTTTAGAAAATTCAAGCAGCGGCCGCATTATCTGGCCCTGATCCTTCACATACACAGTCCCTTTAATCCTCCCGATGCAAATAAAGTCTCCCTACTTATTACAGATGGTCTGTAGTTGTCCACACACATTATGCAGTTGGCGTGAGAGTCAGGTGTCTGACACCGTTCTTCCTTCCTGGCGACTTACTTCTCACTCTGACCACAGTGAGTCTCGCGAGTCAATAGTGAAAACTATTTTGTTACAGATTAGCTAATCACACTGCTCCTGAGTCGTGACATGACATGAGAATCTCCATCCCGCGTACAACTGTATTTACTCACAATCATAACTCCTCTGTTTATTTTTATATAGAAAAGATTAGAGGATTCGAAAACTGGACCTGGAGCTGGAATCTGGAGCTACTTAGGGTGGCAGTGGTATTTAATGACTAATCCGAAGATTAGCTCCTGTAATGAAATGTAATGCTTCCACATGATTCATACAGATTTTTCTTTGTAGGTACTTTGTATATGACCCAGCCGTCTGTTTACATAGTGTATCGGTTGTGATTTCGATTTTGGATAATTTTATTGTTATATTATTATGATTTGGAATTATGAAAATTTGGTTATTTTCCACGTAAGTAGGTAGGTACTTTGCATGTACAACAATTTATTAAACTGCTCTTTAATCTTTGAAAATGCAAAATGCGCATCAAAAGTAAAAGAAGTTTTAAAAAAAACTACATAAAAGCGGTGCGACCCACAGCTCAGCGCAGTTCCTCGACGAGGCATTTAATCATTATTCCCCTGACGCTTGTGATTAGTTCTTCTTTTTTTTTGTAATTTAAACTTGACTTAAGTTTTGTCCATAGAACAAATGGTGTGATTGCACGCAAGCAAATAACAGTCAACGACCAACACCAACACCAACACCAAAGGAACCAAAGGAACCAAAGGAAGAGCGAACCCACAACATTCTTGAAAAAATTAACATCTTTATCTGCCATTTTTTATCATTCTGACTTGGAGGCTGTCGTTCCCGTTCTTTATCCTTGTCACATATCTTATGAGTGATATTTCACCCGTCCCCATCCACAATTCCACATCCGCACAGATTTATCTTTAGAACCAGTCCTTTTGAAATGACAGTGAAATGGAGAGTAACCAAATTTTTAAGTGACGAACATGCGACGAGTGTACAGCCAACTACAACTATTTACTATATATCCCGTCTATATACCCTCATAAAATTCCCCAAAGGAATGGTCCCTGCTTTGTTACTTGTTGCGTCGTTGTCGTTCTCGCTCTCGTTATACTGCGGTCGACAGTGGACCGGACGGTGGACTGATGATGAGACTTGATGGAGGAAAACGTGCGTTGGGCTGGAAGCTGGGAAGGCAGAGCACTGTAAAGCTATTTATGCGTTTTATTATGTACTTAATGTCTGAGGGAATGAGAAGATGAGGACTGGGACTCTAATCCAAAAGTCGATTGAAATGGCGATGGGATGCGATGGCAATGGTGCTTGATTGTAGACGTAGAAAAAAGTGTAAAGCGGATGAAAGAATTTTCTACGGTGTGGACGATCATATCTTGATTTGAAGAGGAGCCATTCAAAATTGCACTTTTTCCTCGCCTCTCGATCCGCTCACCTCAACATCGCAACATACTAATTTATAAAATTTCGACGACCAGAAACCTCTTGATGCTCATACTCTGCCAGTCAGGGCCGGATAATGCGGCCAGCGCAGGGAGCCCCCGCTGCTTAATTTTCTCAAAACATGTAAATGGAACATTGAGCACTTTTCAAAAATATGTAAAAAGAATATTAAGACATTTCAAAAACATGCAAATAAAATGTTTTGTACACTTCAAAATCATGGAAATAAAACATTTTCCACTTTTCTCAAAACATGTAAATAGAACATTTTGACTTTTCAAAAACATGCAAAATAAATTTGTTTGTACATTTCAAAAACATGGAAATAAAACATTTTCCACTTTTCTCAAAACGTGTAAATAGAACATTTTGACTTTTCAAAAACATGCAAAATAAATTTGTTTGTACATTTCAAAAACATGGAAATAAAACATTTTCCACTTTTCTCAAAACATGTAAATAGAACATTGATCACTTTTATGAATCAAGTAAATCGAACATTTTTCACTTTTCTAAAACATGTAAATACAACATTTTGGTTTACCAAAGAAAACCATCAATAAAATCAAAATGGTGGTTTTTGTATGGAAACAAATTTCTGCCTAAAAGAAATTCCTTCGTCCGGCCCTGCTGCCAGTCTCTTGGTTATGCATATACTCACATGTACTGTGAGACTGGGACTGAGAAAAGTCTCGAGTTCTATAAGTGTCTTGATCTGTGTTCTCTTTCTCTTGGCTGTATCGCACAGGATCTGACTGAATCTGAATATAGATAGACGAGTGTAAGGAGGGAAGGAGGGTTACAGGCTGAGGGATGTTCCTAATTATGTACCTCCACGTAGGAGAGTTGGGAGTGAAAAGAATTATAAAAAAATGTGGAAATGCGAGTGGTATTTATCACCGTAGTATTTCGTCATTTCGTGCTTCATCACATTATCATCTCTTTCTATCGACTTTGTCCTCCTCTTTTTATTTAATGACCACAGTCATTATTTTGATTCCATGTCCATTAGCAGCAAGTACCAAAGGGAAGGAAACCAAAGTAAACCAACATTGCTGCAGTACATTCATATGCATACTGAGGATGGCGGTAACTTTTCTACCATCATTACTGTGAGTAGTACTCCGGTTCCTATATAGTTCAACCTGAACCATGAAATTTAAAATCTTTATGTATCCTCCTCGCAGCCTCAATCTCATCCTCATCCCGTTGCCGTTCCTCTGGGTTCTCCTTCGTCTGTAGAGAATTAAATACAAACTCCATGCATGTCTCCCAAAGTCCCAACACAAAACAACAGAAATAACAAGCGTACGAACTACGGACATTTGCTTATATGATAATGCAACGGATGAATAAATGATCTCTCCAACTACCTACCAACACACACACACACACACACACACACACACACACACACACACACACACAGGTCTGCTTCAAGTCTCCAAGTTTTAATGAACAGTTTTTGAAATGTGAATGGTCCACCTAAACCATCAGTTTTATGAGCAGTAAAGATAAGCACACAAAAAATAGACGAAAAAAAAGTAAAACAGAAATTGCTTGTCCTGAAATTTTAATTTTCTAAAGTATTAACATGGAACATGAATGGTCATTACTTTACCCGTCTTCATTTTTTTACCCGAATTCGAGAGTAAACGTTGGTTGTGTGGGTAGAAGGACGAGGACGAGGACGAGGTGTCCGTGTTATATTGAAGGAAAAGATGCTGCTGTGCTTTGTAGTATAGTACAAGTAGAAATAGATAAGCATATTAACATACGTGGTGTGTACATATACCCTAGCTCATACGTATAGTAGATCATTATCCAGGGCCGGATAATGTGGCCAGCGCAGGCAGCCCCCGCTGCTTGAATTTTCAAATAACGTGTAAATGGAACATTTTTGCAGTATTCAAAAATATTTAAAAAGAATATTGAGACTTTTCAAAAACATGGAAAATAAAACTTTTTGTACATTTCAAAAACATGGAAATAAAACATTTTCCCCTTTTCTCAAAACATGTAAATAGAACATTTTGGACTTTTTTGAATCAAGTAAAAAGAACATTTTTCACTTTTCTAAAACATGTTAATACAACATTTTGCTTTACCAAAGAAAACCATGAATAAAATCAAAATGGTGGTTTTTGTATGGAAACAAATTGCTGCCTAAAAGTAATTCCTTCGTCCGGCCCTGTCATTATCGAATCCATCTAAAATATCTAATGGGATTCTTCTTTCTTTTTTTTTGGAAGCCTATTACTATTGTCTTGACTTTTCTCGTCCTTTTCTATTTCCACAGACTTGCCCAATATTTCCATTACCTTATCGTTTAAAATCTTGGCCTATTTAGAGCTGAACCCGCACCTGTACCGGCACCGGCACCGGCACCGGCACCGGTGACAAGTCAATCCGTTTAGAAAAGGCAGATAATGATTTTGTTATTGTTCTGTCAAGATGCGGCGTGGTCACTGTTGTCTGCTCTTCGACAATCTCTTGCCTTATTTTGTAGTTAATATTTGTACAGATGCATTCATGAGGGGAAATAATCTGTTTTGCTGTTTTCATATTTTTGGTTTATTACCAGTATTTTCAGGAGATAGTCAGATTGGCTCTGGTCTCACCACATCTCACCACATGGTTTATCTCCTCACTACATTTTTTTATGAAACTGGGAAAAGAAGACCAAATGAGGTGAATTTAAATAAAGGGTAAAAACCGCGAGATGATGTATGAGGTGTGATTACATTATTTGGTGGACTGACTAGTAGTGAGATAGTGCAATTACAAAAGTTACAACTCCAGTCAAATTTTCCATGTGCGCCTCTGTCTAAAAAATGTAGGAGACTTTTCTAGTGTAGTTAGATCCGGACTTAAGATTGGGCTTTGGCTTTCGATGGCATTTCGATTTGGTTTAAGTTTTTGGTTTGGTTTTGGTTATACCTCAACGTTGCGTTGTCTCGTCTCACACTCACTCACTAGTCAGTGTGGGCTATATGTCATAGCAATATACTCCATAGGAATTGGAAGGTGAAAACTTTTGGGAAGATTATCATAAAGAATTTTGAGTATAACTCGTCTCGGTTTTCCGTTTCATTTTCCTTCATGACACTCCACCGTTTGAAGGAGGCGAAGGGATTTCGAATTCGAATGTCTGCATAAATTTAAGATGGAGAGGCATCGTAATCATAATTGCTTGGATCACATTTTTTCTTACAAAAATGCGTAAAGAAAAAATCTCTCTCACTCTCCTATAGAGTCCTATCAGTATAGAGATGACTGGCTCGCACTTATACCCATGCATAATGCTGGATCTGGGCCTGGGTATAGGCACTTATTTTCAAATTTTCCCCGCTTACGAGACGAATGACAGAGCTGTGAATCTGTGAATAATGCCGCATCAGCCACACTCACAATTAAATCTATTATGAACGTCTCCAATCATTTTAATGATAATGGTTCGACTTGGATTTGGGATTTTTTTTCTTGGAGATTGGAGGATGGACGTGCATATAAGGGGGTGATATACATAGTAAAATAGAGTATAATAGATTTAGACAATAATTGGAAAAATATGTGGAAAGGATGCACGGGTGGATTTGAATGGATTCGTGTCTTCAATTTGGTCCTTGGTCACGGTTTGGACCAACCAACACTTCTCCAGATATGACACATTGCTTAGTTCATGTTAAGCCCTCGTCGTCGTCGTCGTCCGCTGTCGGCAAAATTCTAAACTCATTTTTCAACATGTCACATAATAATAACAATATTCATTTTTTTATTCACTATATACTCGCTTTCTTCAAATCATATTTTTTAAAATCATCAACAACTACATAATAATATTCAAATGCAGAATATAGCTACAAATTCATTCAAATTCCTTCTATAGTACAAGTTACGAAAAAAAAACAAGAAATTGTGCATAATTGTACACCACTTCTTTAAAGACGTTCGTCTGTACATCTGCCTGTATAATTTACATATGGAAACCTGTCCTTTGGTTTTGCTTAGTCAGCCTGTAGAATCCAATTCGAATTTATTTTTAATGACTTCTTATTTTTTTCCCATTATCCCCGTCACCAAGTACAGTTACTATGTTGACTATTCAGACTGAGGACATTGTAGAAACTAAAACCCGAGTGTGTGACCCTTCAATATTTGCTCACAAAACGGGTTTTTTCCCTTCCTTATGATTGGAATTGGGGCCAGCGGCGGCGAGGAGATTTGAAGTAATGAAAATGTAAGGCTTTCAGTCTTTATCTTCAACTCGACTTCAATCCTAATAACGTGAAAGGAACGACGAACTAATATCAATTCGGATACGCATGGAAAATTATATTTAGTAATTTTTAAATCAACTTACACCGTTCAGACTTGGGCTTCGACTTGGGACCCTTGAGCACTTGAATCACATTGTAAACATTAATTTCTAATAAAAGGTACGGTACTTGAAGACGAAGAGCGTCTCTGTCTGGGTCGAGCACTTGTGGTCGCTTAAGAATACAAAAATAATAATTGTATAAGGAAATTCATATCCTCATCCATTTTAATGCGTATATCGTCTGTGAAGAACCAAAATGACACATATCCATTTTTAGCTAAAAACAATATCAACTATCTACAAAAATATTCAAATATGTCTTGAGATGAGCATTTAAATAGAATGTTTTACACTTTTCAAAAATACGTAAATACAACATTTTACACTTTTTCTAACACATGGAATAAGAACATTTTGCACGTTTTCAAAAACATGAAATAAGAACATTTTGCACGTTTTCAAAAACATGAAATTAGAACATTTTGCACCTTTTCAAAAACATGAAATTAGAACATTTTGCACCTTTTCAAAAACATGGAATTAGAACATTTTGCACCTTTTCAAAAACATGAAAGTAGAAAATTTTGCACCTTTTCAAAAAAATGGAATTAGAACATTTTGCACCTTTTCAAAAACATGAAATAAGAACATTTTGCACGTTTTCAAAAACATGAAATTAGAACATTTTGCACCTTTTCAAAAACATGAAATTAGAACATTTTGCACCTTTTCAAAAACATGGAATTAGAACATTTTGCACCTTTTCAAAAACATGAAAGTAGAAAATTTTGCACCTTTTCAAAAAAATGGAATTAGAACATTTTGCACCTTTTCAAAAACATGAAATAAGAACATTTTGCACGTTTTCAAAAACATGAAATTAGAACATTTTGCACCTTTTCAAAAACATGAAATTAGAACATTTTGCACCTTTTCAAAAACATGGAATTAGAACATTTTGCACCTTTTCAAAAACATGAAAGTAGAAAATTTTGCACCTTTTCAAAAAAATGGAATTAGAACATTTTGCACCTTTTCAAAAACATGTAAACAGGTCATTTTCAACTTTTCAAAAACTCCAAATTAACATTGTACGCATGTTTCTCATTTTGTTTTTATGACATAGGACATTTTGATTGTAGCTTAAATTGGATATGGGTCATTTTGGTTCTTCACAGACGATATCTCGTGTAGTATCTTTACGTAAGTCTTAAGTACGGATTTATTGTTGAGCCCATTAAATCACTCATCTCTCTCTCTCTCTGACTTCTGTATCTCCTCTGTTATTATTACGTAACAATGCTCTCTACAGATTTAATATACCTTTTTTTTACTCTCCTCATCCAGAGTCCAGAGTGTAATCACTCCGGTGATGCTTGTTCCCGTTGGTTTTGGTTGTGCTTTTCCTGATGGTATTGATGGAGAATTGGAATTAGAATGTGAGAGATTGATGTAGATGTAGATGTGAGGATTTGTAGAAGATGGGGATGAGATACGATGAAGGAAATGAACGGGACTTGTTTTTTCTTTGCTCAATAATTTCCGTTTCATTGGAACTGAAAAAACTGAAATGGTCTCTTTGAGGAACTTTCAAATTACTACCCTTAATTGTTGGGGGCTCGAGAAGGAGGCTTTCACCATCATTGATTACTACAATACACTCGCTATCCACTTGCCATCCATCCAATTACCATTCACCCTCCTCATGTTCAGATAGTCAACTGATATGATATTTCATCTGTGTGCTCTCACCGACTCGGACTCCTCCTCCTCCCTTCGTATGTACTATGTACGCTCACACACAGGTTGATTGAGGGTAGGTATTTGTAAATTGAAATTTACTTGAAAGCATTTTATTAGGTCGTAATCATAAATTAGTTTTCTTAGTCTCAAACATAGTAATTTGTTACTACTTAATTCCTTCTCTAATTTCAGTCAAGTTTATATCTACAAATCTCATCAGTTCTGTATTCTCCGCTCTAGTTAAAATTTAAACACTACTGTATCCACCTAGAAACTAGAGGAATGCACCACAAACAAACACAGAGTTGTGGTGATTGTTTCGGGTTTTTTGGTTTTTGCAGGTGGGCGGGGGAGTGGATGAGCTATGTGGAATTACAATCAATCTCATGGTCAGATCATAATACCCCAGCTACAAGCACACGTACCTACTACTAAATCAAAAGTTACAAAATTCTATATAATTCGTATAGTCCTTGTAATTTCTTCATTTCTTCAGATTGTAAGTTGGAGTCACAGCCAACAAAGTCAAATCACTCTGATTTTAATCAAAGAATGACACAGGAAAATGTTTATTATTAAAATTAGTAAAATGTTCCATTAACACGTTTTCTCAAAGTGTAAAATGTTCCATTAACACGTTTTCTCAAAGTGTAAAATGTTCCATTTACACGTTTTCTCAAAGTGTAAAATGTTCCATTTTCACGTTTTTGAAAAGTGCAAAATGTTCCATTTACACGTTTTCTCAAAAAGTAAAATGTTCCATTTACACGTTTTTGAGAAGTGCAACATGTTCCATTTACACGTTTTCTCAAAAAGTACAATGTTCCATTTACACGTTTTTGAAAAGTGCAAAATGTTCCATTTACACGTTTTCTCAAAAAGTAAAATGTTCCATTTACACGTTTTTGAAAAGTGCAACATGTTCCATTTACACGTTTTCTCAAAAAGTAAAATGTTCCATTTACATGTTTTTGAAAAGTGCAAAATGTTCCATTTACACGTTTTCTCAAAAAGTAAAATGTTCCATTTACACGTTTTCTCAAAAAGTAAAATGTTCCATTTACACGTTTTTGAAAAGTGCAAAATGTTCCATTTACACATTTTTGAAAATTGGAAAATATTTTATTTATATGCTTTTAAGACATGTTTCAATATTCTTGTAGATAGAGGACATTGTTTTCAGCTACAAATTGATTTGGGTAATTTTGGTTCTTCACAGACGATATGCCTATAATAATTATTATATCTACAACCATAGATACTTACCACCAAACGATTTGAAATCTCTAAATTAATTAGCACTACAGATTATTAAAGGACTGCCAAGAATTTAAAGTACACATAAATATATCTATGTAATAAGACGGGATTTAAATTTAATGCACTATTTGCTCATGGTGGAAAGATGGGGTGTAGTGTGTGTGAATAGGAGTCGTCAAGAGACAAGAGTCTACAGTTAATTTACAACTCAGGTATGAAAGAGTTAATTCAATAAAAGGCATCCACCTAATGACAAGAGCAACTGATGGAGTTGGAAGTTGGAAGTTGGACAAGAGCAATTATGACAATGGCTATACACAGACACAGACACAGGTAGACTCAGTATTTACCTGTATGTATGTACCTGTAGTAGAGTGGTGTGGGTCTGAAAGGGTTGATTGGTCAGTGTGTGGATATGAAGCTTGGTTGGTTTTGGTTTTGGTGTTGGATTGGGTGAGGATTCTGGTTGTGCAGTTGGGCTGATGGGACTGAACGGGAGAAAAATGTGTGAGACTTTGTGGAGTAAAAGACGAGGAAAGTATTACTGGCTGGCGCCAAAGGATTACTCATTAATTAGCAGCATTGCCTTGCAAGGACGTTAATGTAAAAGCAAGTGACTCTCGGATAGTCATATAGGCAGCCACTGGCACTCTATACTTTTATTTGTGTGTAAAATACATTATTAAGCCTTCTGCTATATAAACTGCAGCTATACACACCGCATCTTGCTCCCCTATACCTATATATACCTTCGCTGGGACTTATATGAACGTGTTGAGGCTAGTCTAGTGGTGGTGTTGAACAAGTTGAACTCAAGACTTGTTGTTTTTCTCCTGACCAATAGCTTCACTTCACTCTGGCTCGCCTCTTTTGCTAATCATGAACATCTACATTATTGTTTATTATTATTACATCTACATTGATACAAAGTAACCTGCATGAAGCCCGTGCTTACAAAAAATAAATTTTACCACACGTCATATTATATACATACACATTCGTGGATAGATGGGCTTCGTCTTCGTCTCTCTCCACACACATGCACCTTACATACATCTTCCTCTCAGTGTCTTCGAGTCAAGTTTTACAGTGAAGCGAAGAATGTATAGCGTGCCTATGACCAGGGCCGGATAATGCGACCAGCAGCGTAGGCAACTTAAATTTTCATAATACATGCAAATGAAGCATTTTGCAGGTTTCAAAAATATTAAAAAAAGAATATTGAGACTTTTCAAAAACATGCAAATAATTTTTTTTGTACATTTCAAAAACATGGAAATAAAACATTTTGCACTTTTCTCAAAACATGTAAAAAGAACATTTTGCCCTTTTCTAAAACACGTAAAAAGAACAATTTCCATTTTTCTCAAAACATGTAAATAGAACATTTTGCACTTTTCTGAATCAAGTAAAAACTAAATTTTCCACTTTTCTAATACATGTAAATACAACATTTTGCTTTACCAAAGAAAACAATCAATAAAATCCAATCAAAATGGTGGTTTTTGTTTGGAAACAAATTGCTGCCTAAAACCAATTCCTTCGTCCGGCCCTGCGTGTGTATGACTCTGCCATATGATAATTCATGCTACTTGTTTAAAGTAGTTCTGAGTGCAATAGCGACGGCAGTAGGATATAGACCCAGCAGCAGCTTTAAAGCTTTTACAAGAAAATAACCAAAGGATTTATTCAGTCATAATTTTTTTAAAAACTTTTTGTTCAAGTCGTGGACGTCATCGTTTGGCTCTGGTACTGGTCTTCAGGAGCCGAAAACAGGGGAAAAACTGTACAAGTTTAAATCTCTATAGAGAGGATGAGAATGTAAAAAATATTAATTTTACACTGGCGTTTTAAAAGCAAAGGACCGACTGCATATAGACAAGTCGTGTGTGTGTGTGTACAGAACCTACTATACACAGTCCACACTTCCCACAGTTAGCTACATACATACACCCAGCACACACGGTAGAAAATGTGGTAGAAAAAGCTTAAATTTCATTGCGAGATCGTGATGCAAATTTTTGAAGAAAAAAAGCAGCAGTGTCGCGACCGCGAGAGCTCCATGTGTATACCCCGTCCTCGCAGACACACAGAGAAACACACAAAAGAGTCAAGTATAATATAATGAACATAAAACGTGTTCATAAAAACCAGGAAGATACTATTGTAATGACTTCAGACAATTGTGATTTCTAATTTACAATGTGAACAGCACACTTAAATTGCACACTTTAAGAGACTGACTGCTGTATGAATGGAATAACACTCACCATAAATTTTCCTCTGCGCTCTCCGCTCAAAACATGCTGTCAAAAAAATGTTAAGATTCACATGAAAAAGGATATAGTTCCATCCCCATCTCCATCACACACACACACACAAACACACACACACACATAACACAACAAACTTAACAATCACATCCTATTCCTTCCCTTCTTCCCTCACCAATTTTCCCCACTTTTAACTTTTTAGCCTGTGTTGTTGTTGTGTGTAGTCAACTTCTCTCCTCACTCCCTTTCCCATCCTTTTTTCTGTACAGTGTGGAGGAGACCAAATTAACATCAACGCATGGCAAGTGTTAATTCATTACACTTCTGAGCATCCTGAAACAGATGTTTTTGTCACAGGTAAATTGAAGGAGAGTCCCTTCTTGTCGAATAAGAATGCGTGTCCTATGACAGCACACAGGTGAGGAACAACTCCATTTAAATTTCTGCGCTCAAATTTTAATGATAAAAATAGAAGATTTCACCCAACTTCAAAAATTTACGTTAAGGAGTATCTTTAGGGGTATATTTAAAAATCCCCACATCTTGGAAGGAACTGTGTGATTTTAATCATAGCAAAAATAATTTTGTGGAATGCTGGAACGGCTCATAATAAAACAGGATATTTCAAGTTTATTATCGGGACCGGACGAAGGAACTCCTTTTAGGCAGGAATTTGTTTCCATACAAAACCAACATTTTGGTTTTATTGATGCTTTTCTTTGGTAAAGCAAAGTGTTGTATTTACATGTTTTAGAAAAGAGCAAAATGTTCGATTGACTCGATTCAGGAAAGTGCTCAATGTTCTATCTACATGCTTTGAGAAAAGTGCAAAATGTTTTATTTCCATGTTTTTGAAATGTACAAAAAAGTTTATTTGCATGTTTTTGAAAAGTCTCAATATTCTTTTTACATAATTTTTAAAACTGCAAAATGTTCCATTTACATGTTTTTTTTTAAATTCAAGCAGCTGCATGCGCTGGCCGCATTATCCGGCCATGTTTATTATGCTAATGTTCATAGCACGTATAAATGTGGTCAGGGGCCGTTGTGGTTTTTTGCATTAAATTCCAACTCAAATTAGGTAATTAGCATTATTATTATCATTACTGCCATGCAGCTCACCAGTGCCAGTGCCAGGGCCAGAACCAGTCCACAATCCTGAAAGTAGGTACCTACATTTTTCAGAAATTTTTGAATAAAATTGGGAGTAAAAACTACGTTGGTAATTTACTCAATTTGAGATTTTTGATGATGAGCATAAAACAAACTAAATAACAGGGGTAAAGTATATTGCTCTTGATTGGGAATTGTTTATGTGATGTACCATGCACTCAATACTTAAATGGATTTTCATCCACGTTTATACCTTTTTACAGGGCCGGATATTGCGGCCAGCGCAGGCAGCCCCCGCTGCCTGAATTTTCAAAAAACATGTAAATGGAACATTTTACACTTTTCAAAAACCGGCAAATAAATTATTTTGCACATTTCGAAAACATGGAAATTAATTTTTTCTCACATTTCAAAAACATGGAAATAAAACATTTTCCACTTTTCTCAAAATATGGAAATAGAACATTGAGCACTTTTCAGAATCAAGTAGAAAGAACATTTTGCACTTTTCTAAAACATGTAAATACAACATTTTGCTTTACTCAAGAAACCATGAATAAAATCAAAATGGTGGTTTTTGTATGGAAGCAAATTGCTGTCTAAAAGTAATTCCTTCGTCCGGCCCTGCTTTTTACAAGTGGGACTTGTAAGGGAAAGCTTTGTTTGGAGTTTGGAGTATTTTGGATCGTGAAACGTGGATGTTTTTATTTACCTTTCACGCCTACAAAGTCCCTCATCTACTCATCTCCTTTGAAATTGCATCTGTCTCAAATGAATGGAGGCAGGCGGCGGTGGGGTCTCGTTCCTGTTTTCTGTTTTGATGGAGTAAACAACAGAATAATAAACGCGAACACGGAGAATTTGACTATTGGCTTTGGTCTTTGTCATCTTCGTCATTTGACCTGCTTTGATTTGATTTTAATTTGATGGAATTTGAGCGTTCGTAGTTTCGTAGTAGAAGTAAATGGTCAATCATATAGCGCGCTCTTGTGCTACTCTGCCTGTCTGTATATCTAGTCAATAATTATTTTGTATTATTTTTTCCTCCTCACCTCTGTAATTAAGGGTGACTCGACTACTTGTATATTATTTCTCAAATTTCCTTTTTAATCGCCGTATTTTTCGTTATAGTTTTGAAGCCCATTATAATATCCAGAGAGTCAGAGCTTTTTGTGTCCACGCAACAAGTGTCCCTCGTGAGAATCAAATATCGCCTGTGCAGAACCAAAATGACCCATATCCAATTTAAGCGAGAATCAAAATGATCTGTCATACAAACAAAATGAGACACATGCGTCAAATGTTAATTAAGAGTTTTTGAAAAGTGTAAAATGTACTATTTACATGCTTTTGAAAAGTGCAAAATGTTTAGGTGAAAAATGTTCTAATTCCATGTTTTTTGAAAAGGTGCAAAAATGTCTAATTACATTTGCTTGAAAATTGTAAAATTTTGTATTTACATATTTTTGAAACGTGCAAAATGTTCTATTTACATGTTTTTGAAAAGCATTAAATTTTCTATTTAGGTACATAGTTTTGAAAAGTGTAAAATGTTTTATTTACATGTTTTTGAAAAGTGTAAAATGTTTTATTTACATGTTTTTGAAAAGTGCTCAATATTCTATTTAAATGCTTTCAAGACGTGTTCCAATATATTTGTAGATAGTGGATATTGTTTTTAGCTACAAATGGATATGGGTCAGTTTGGTTCTTCACAGACAATATGCCGATGATGAAAGTGAAGGAAGGAGATGCGGAGGGAGATGTGGACGTTCACATCTTGACGTTGTCTTGACCAGATTTGGAAGGATAGGTAGTAAAATGCTCTTGCCCTATTCTGCACTCGCACTTCCCAAAAAGGGTGAGAGTGTGCACTGATCGTGAGATCGTAACATATGGAGCCATAGGGATGGGATTATAGGTATTTTCAGATTCAATAAAAATCTCCATATATTTTATTCATTTGTTATGTGAATGTGGACTGGATTTGGATTTTGGATCCGTAAGGTAATTGGATGCTGAGCATTTTTATTAGGAGACTGCTCCAATAATTGAAAGGATAAATATGAGGAAAAAAAAAAGATTACTCGTTCCCAAGCACAACACAATCTCCTATTGACTATTTACTACTTCATAATCATAATCATAATTTACCTTATTTGTTCCTCTCCACACCATTACATAATATACTGTCATAGCTCGCAGTTGGCCATATGCCTTTTAACTTTTAGCCCAGTACCAGATCGCCACTTTAGAAACACCTCCACTCGTCGTCGTCCACATTCCTTGAGATTATTTAAGGAAATACTTGTCACAACTATAAGGATTTTATGCTGTAATAATTATGCATTAAGAAAAGGAATAGGCGGGTCACGTTGTTCTGGCTCTATTTTTTTTTTCAATTTTAATCCAGGAAAGGAAATTAAATCTTGGTCATATCTCCCCTAGCCATATGCCGTAGCGGTCTAATAAAATACGAGGGAAGTGCCTGTAGTCTGTATAGTCTGTTCAGGCATTTCCTTTCGTAGTCTCTGATTTGTTTTTATTTGATTACAGTAAATTGTAAATTGTAACGTACCCACCCAAGTAGGAGTGAATAAACGTAAGAAAAAAAATTGTAAGTTGAAATAAAATAGTAAAACATATGGAGGGAAATCTGATTGAATTGAATGGTAATATAATATTAGTAATTATATGTTATTTGTCTGAGCGTGTGTTTTGACTCGACGGAGGAGGAGGAGGAGGAGAGATGATTATACTGTGAGGGAGAGAGCGAGAGAGTAAACAGTAAGTAATCAAAATGGATGATTATTATTGGCAGCAGGTGAGTTTTGTGTTTCTCTTTGGATTTGACTTGATGTAGATGGATGTGATGGACTGTGAATGTGGACGCTGCTGGATGGGCTCTCTCCTTATGATTCTTCGTCGTCGTTCGTATAGTGAGGGCGTAGTGGGGAAGTTACAGGTAGGCACTGTCCTTTTTCAGTCACTTTACATCACATTCTACTCTTGGACTTGGAGCGAACATTACACACACACACACACACACACAAAATGGACTCATGGACTGAATTCAATTGCATCTCGCATCCCTTCTTCCGCTCTGCTCCTACGAGATCATCCAGCTCCTAATTCAAAATAATCCTCATCATCATAAAAGAAGACGAGGAAGGAGAGGAACAGGGCCGGATAATGTGACCAGCGCAGGCAGCCCCCGCTGCCTGAATTTTCAATAAAAATGTAAATGGAACATTTTGCACTTTTCAAAAATACATAAAAAGAATATTGAGACTTTTCAAAAACATGCAAATAAAATTTATCTTGTACATTTCTCAAACATGGAAATAAAACATTTTCCACTTTTCTCAAAACATGTAATTACAACATTTTGCACTTTTCAAAAATACGTAAATAGAACATTTTGCACTTTTCTAAAACATGTAAATACAACATTTTGCTTTAGCAAAGAAACCCATCAATAAAATCAAAATAACGGTTTTTGTATTGAAACAAATTGCTGCCTAAAAGCAATTCCTTCGTCCGGCCCTGGAGAGAAAAAAGGAAGGGGGAAAGGCTCCTTAAAGAAGACGATGCTGAATAGAGACTTAAGTACTAAAATTATCATTATTGACATGCGGATCTTGAGTAAGTCTCATACGTACGTACCTAAGTACGGATACTTCCAACTCCGTATCCAAAGCCAAAGCCAAAGCCAAAGCCAAAGCCAAAGCCAAAAGCTTAACCCAAGCTTTGCCCTCATTCAATTTGATTGGAATGAAAATTATAGAATTTATTTGTCTCCAAGGCTTTCTCTATATGGTCAACTCTGGGGAAGGAAAGACTGTATTTGGTGAGTGAGAGAGAGAGAGAGATGAGGGGCCTTTCCTACCCTCCCCTGTCTCTGTCTTATTAACTTTCAATGACCAATTCAAATCCTGAGAAGAACAAAAAGATCCAGAGAGAGAAAACAGTGAAACTTAACTGTGAAGAAGCGTCTACACCTCTCTCGTCTCTGATCCTCCTTTTTGATAAGGAAATCAAATGAGGACTTAAATTAGTATTTACTCTGTCCACCACCATATACTAACCACTCAAGATGATGAGCGGACGGCGACGACGACGACGACGACGACGACGACGGTTGACGGTGCGGTGGAAGCGGTAAATATTTAAAAAGAAGTATAGACGCAGTCCCAGGCTTTTGACGCCGCCCAGCTATGGCATTTAAAAATAATAAAACAGACACTGTTTGTTAATTTGAACTTTAACACCAAATTTAAATTCAAATTTTTCCTAGTCTCCGTCTACATATGTCCCAGCCCATCCTTTTCAAATCAAATCACGTCGACGTCGACGGAGCGTTGCGTCGCGTCAGGCCCGTCCCGATTAGTCCATATATTTATACATTAATTAAGCTATTCTCGTAAAACAAAATCATGAGGCGGAATTTTTCCCCTATTCATCTCCACCTTGAGGAGACACCGTTTTATCATAAATCATGTTTTAATTTCAGTTGAAATCCTCTCGCGACAACATGTATTAAGTAGACACCCGCACCTCCCTATAGCGCGGCGTATAAGTACCTATAGTAGTACAGTACCAATGAACCTATATGCCTTTGATGGAGCTAATTCGCAATTTGTAATTTGTATTTTGTGTTTTGAATTCCCAAGTCAGAGAGTCAGTCAAATTACTTAAGACTCGGGACTTATTAGGACGAGAAGGTAAAAAAATAAAAGTTTGCAGTTTGCATGTGTGATCAGGAATGATTATTTGGTATTCTTCTAAAAATATATGATTAGCATATTAAATACAGCATGAGATGAGAAATCCATTTAAGTATCGGCAGTTCAAATGTTCAAGGTATTAAATCGATGAGATGTTTTTTTTCTGTCTATCTCTCTGGTGCTGTCACATTATGATTTGGTTTGTTACGGGTTTGGTCTTCGTGTGGTGTGTCTACTCTCTCTACTGTCTACCTCTCTGTCCAACGCCAATGTGTGAGCTTATTAGGCTCCCTGAAGGATGTCCATATTCAATGGCACATCTTGTAGATTCCCATAATTTCTATTCACATTCACTTTCGGAGTTTTGATTTTCAGTTTAAGAAAATTTATAATACGCATCCCCATAAGCAAAAACATGTGTCATAACATCCCAATCCTGTATGTACCTACACAGGTAAAGAGGTAAAGTTATATGATTTGCCTGGATATGATTTTATGATTTTGTATAGATGAAGACTTTGTATGCAGAGTACGCAGGGCCGGACGAAGGAATTTCATTTAGGCAGCAATTTGTGTCCCTACAAATACCACCATTTTGATTTTATGAATGGTTTTCTTCGCTTAAGCAAAATGTTGTATTTACATGTTTTATAAAAGTGCAAAATGTTTTATTTACTTGATTCCAAAAAGTGAAAATTGTTTTATTTACTTGATTCCAAAAAGTGAAAATTGTTTTATTTACTTGATTCCAAAAAGTGCAAAATGTTCTATTTACATGTTTTGAGAAAGGTGTTAAATATTTTATTTGCATGTTTTTGAAATGTACAAAATCTTGTGTTTACATACTTTTGAAATGTTCAATTTATTTTATTTGCACGTTTTTGAAAAGTTCAAAATGTTCCATTTGCATGGTTTTTGAAAATTTAGGCAGCGGGGGCTGCCTGCGCTGGCCGTATTATCCGGCCCTGAGAGTACGAGTGCAATAATAATTGATGATGAGATTCATTTCACACTCAAGCCTCCTCATAAGTGAGATAATGGAAATGTATTCTCAGTTTATTAGTGGCTCCTTTTCCTTTTGGCTTGAGCTTGAATATTAATCCAAGTTGCAAATTACCACGAGGCAACAAGTGCCTCCTTAAAATCAAAAAGGCATTGAGTATTCAGTCACATGCCCCTATAGTGTAATATTATTAAAATCCCACGGCACAGAGTACAATCTTAGAATAATACTGATGGCAACTGTGCCTGTACCAAGAAAATTAGTAGGTTATAAGTTTGTATAGTGATGCTCGTAGTTTAGTAGTAGTAACTAATATTATAATGTGGACGGTGCGGTCAAGACTTTATGGCTTTGACATAAGTAAGTCGCATTATCACAAATGGCCCGAGTGTGTGTATGAGTATTGGCTTGAGACTGACTTGAGCGAGAGGGAGAGAGAGAGAGAGAGAGAGAGGCGTGTATAATAACAATAATAATAATCGTGTGATTAGGCGATATTGGTGAGGTGTTATTTGCCTAGTGCAAGGTTAGTGGTATTGTTGTGATGCCCCAGGCCGTCCAGGTGTGCTAGAGACGCGAAGGCGCCTTCGTCGCCACCAAGAATTAAAATGGTGAAAACTTCAAGAATGACCTGTGAGCTTTTGGTTTTTGCCTTTTTTCCCCTATGGTACAGACATGGTGGAGAGATTGAGATTGGGATTTTTTGGGACTACTACAGCCAAGTGGCCAAGTCAAGAAGATATCATTCCGTCTGGCCATAAGTAAGGTACATACTGCAGACGCTGCCTCGTCCTCGTCCTCCCAGTCCACTTGGACTTGTTTCTCAAAAATCAAAAGGAGGAACACGTGCATACTGCACCGCATCTTACACTTGCTGTACATAATGACCTTTTCCTCGTAACAAGTTTCCATCCATCTCTTTATAGTAAATCCTATCCTATCCCATTCCCATTTGTTCGTACGTGGAGCGTCCATTTCCAATTCATGTCTCCTTGTCGCTCTCATCCACTTGAATCTATTCAGGATCCACTCGCCAGTACCACTGACATGTGAGCTACATACCTATGCACAATCATTACATATATCGAATATTGTGAGCTCCTTAATTCTAATTCTTCTCACTCTATGAATACGATCCGATAACTATGTCTAAGCAGGAGCCTCCGTCTCTGCTGTGGTGTGGTGTGGTCTCTCACGGACGCTATGACTTCAACTCCACATTTTCCAGAGGAGCCCCATCATCCTCTCTCCAATTCAAAGATGCGCTCTCTGGGTATCCTATAGCATCTCTCTGAGCATATATTGTCTCATTATTATAATAAAATCTTTCAACTTGTTCATTTCTTGGGTCGAATTTGGATTTGGATTTGGATTTGGATTTGTATACGGCATGGGGCGTGGAGATGAAATCCTATTTTTCATATCAGTATATTCCTCATTCAACTCAACCAATATTATACAGATTTTGGACGCTAATATGAAATCTGAAGCTCTTCATGCCCCGACCGAACCGAACATCAAATAGCCATAGTCCGCATAGCCTTCGATCTCGATCTCGACCCCATAAACCACTCTGCCCTTCTACCTACGAATTACGAATGTTGTCGATTTAAAATATATTTATTTATACAGTCAGTTCTATCTTACATTTTCATTTAAATTTCGCCCTTCTCCCTTCTTTATCTTTATCTTTATCAATCTTTCGTTTAGAATTAGTTTTTTTAGCCGGGAGCCATATACTGTATACATAGCCTTATTTCTATCATGAGGATGCACTGGCAGCAGGGCCGGACGAGGAAATTGTTTTTAGGCAGCAAATTGTTTCCATAAAAAACCACCATTTTGATTGTATTGATGGTTTTCTTTGGTAAAGCAAAATGTTGTATTTGCATGTTTTAGAAAAGTGCAAAATGTTCTTTTTACTTGATTCAGAAAAGTGCAAATTGTTCTATTTACATGTTTTGAGAAAAGTGGAAAATGTTTTATTTTCATGTTTTTGAAATGTACCCAAAAATTTATTTTGCATGTTTTTGAAAAGTCTCAATATTCTTTTTACATATTTTTGAAAAGTGCAAAATGTTCCATTTATATGTTTTTTGAAAATTCAAGCAGCGGGGGCTCCCTGCGCTGTCCGCATTATCCGGCGTCCGGCCCTGACTCACAGACTCGAGTCCACAGGTGGATGTCATATAGATATTTAAATTTCCCAATGAGGAAGCGGAGGGGACCGGACAGGACATTATACATAGTTAGTGGTTCGAGGAAATCTCATAGCCATTGAAAAGGAAACCAAAGAGAAGGGATAATCCATTTGATATTTAAATGATTGAAATAGTCCTTCTCACTGATGGTATGGTGAAACTTTGATTCTTATGCAAACTAAGCCAAGGAAGGATTAGTATACAAATGAAAAGCTATGCTTACAAACACATTGTGCATTTTTCCGACCAGTCCATGGTGAAAGATACCGGAATAGAATTAGAACTGTATAGTAGTGATAATGCTACTATTTAAAAAAAAAACATTAAAAAAATATTCTAGAGAAAGAGATTATTTAAAAAATCGGATGGCTTCACTTCTCTCTGTCTGGAGTTGTGGTGAGCTTTGATTTGAGTTGATGTCGCATCGGATCCTCTCACACTGCACTGCACTGTCTCTCAGGCCAAAAGGAAGCGGAGAAGGTCTGTGTGAAGGAGCAGGTGTGCCTTATTCTTTTCTTATTGATGCATTCAATTCAAAGCGGGGTGTAGTGTGTCTGGCTGGATGATTATATTATACATAGGGAGTCCACTCCTGCCATTCACTCGAACAACATGCTACGATTAAGGTCCTTTCACAGGTACTTCTCCATATAGTCCATACAAATAAGTATCCAGTTCCTATCTCTACTAAAATATCGTCAGTGAAGAACCAAAATGACCCATCTCCAATTTAAGCTACAATCAAAATGAGCTATGTCATACAAGTAAAATGAGAAACATGCGTCAAATGTTAATTAGACGTTTTTTAAAAGTGTAAAATGTTCAATTTACAAGAGTTTGAAAAGGTGAAAAATGTTCTAATTCTATGTTTTTGAAAAGGCGCAAAAATGTCTAATTCCATGTTTTCAAAAAGTGTAAAGTGGTCTATGTACATATTTTGAAAAGGCTCAAAATGTTCTAATTCCATGTTTTTAAAAAGTGCAAAATGTTCTAATTCCATGTTTTTGAAAAGGTTCAAAATTTTCTAATTCCATGTTTTTAAAAAGTTCAAAATGTTCTAAATCCATGTTTTTGAAAAGGTTCAAAATTTTCTAATTCCATGTTTTTAAAAAGTGCAAAATATTCTAAATCCATGTGTTTGAAATGGTGCAAAATGTTCGAATTCCATGTTTTTGAAAAGGTGCAAAATGTTCTAATTCCATGTTTTAAAAAGTGTAAAATGGTCTATTTAAATTCTTTCAAGACAAGGTTCAATATTTTTGTAGATAGTGGATATTCTTTTTAGCTACAAATGAATATGGGTCATTTTAGTTCTTCACAGACGGTATGTAAATGGAGATGATGGCTTATGAGATAGATTGGAAATCTTTCCTTACACAACTTGTGGATATCTTGAGAGAGAAGATATTTCGTAATTTTTAAACCATAAAGTGTACACGTTGAAACATTGGACAATCCAGCTGAGGAAGAGAGTGTGTACAGTGGAGAGAGTTGAGAGGTCCTCCCTCGTTTTGTATTCACGTATCAATAATATCCTAATAATTCATTATGTCCCTCTCCAAAGGGTTGTGTGCTCCATCGCATCCTGCAATGAGGGAACGCAGTGAAAATAGAAATAGAGTCACGTTATAAAGTATTGGTATTGGTATTGGTCGCTGCTGGTATAGTGCTGGTGGATTTGAATTTCTTTTTTCAAGAGAGATCGAGATATACGTTATTTCTCCCCGTGATCATGTTAATAACAAGAATAAAAATACGGATGCCCTTTGAAAAGAAGTGAGTGTAAGTGATGGAGATGCAGGTGGCTGGTTCTGGTTCTGGGTCTGGGTCTGGGTCTGGGCCTGGGTCTCATCGTCGTCAGAGTCAGAGTCTTATCGTTAGTTTGACTTTGACTTCTTGGGCTTTTCTCACTTTTTCCTCTCGTCCTCGTCTACGTACTCCTTTCTTATGCTTGCTCATCTTTTTTTTTTGTGTAAAGGTAAATCTACTTTTGATTGCCTCCTTCAACTCTCGTTCTTCATAAACTTCTTTTCTTCAACGCTCATCTCGCGTTACTGATGCACAAGTACATGGTTAATATGCTCTCTCCATTTACCTACATGTATAATAATTACATAACGTAACAATAGCAATAAACTTCTCGAGAAAATTGTGTATATTGTAGCGGCGAGACTGGGCTTCGCTTGTGTTAAACAAATAGCATAGCTTATATAGCCCATTAATGGGACGTATGGGTACATATTCTCGGCTCAACTAAATTCAAAAAATTGACAATTTTTAGTGAATGAAAAAATCATTTTATAATTAGATAATAATTGCGGTCCCATAATATTATACTCTGAAACAAAAGAACCCACCAATTGCCTACATGTTGTTTAAAGAGTATTAATTTTCTACGTCGACAGAGTTCAAGCATCCCACGCTTCAAAAAGATATGCATAATAATTCGTTAGACGGAACGATGATGGAGTGAAGTGTATCTGTAGAAGGGACACAAGTTACGTAAGAGATCTCTATGCTGAGTTTTGTGTGGGTCATTGTCGTTGGAGAAACGTCCATGTGAGAGTCTAGTTAAGTTATCTATTAAAGGTGTTAAGTTATTTAGCCGAACACTTGAACACACAGTTTTCTTATGGAGCATAAAAATTGCCCGTTAACAGCATGTGTAAATAGCTGAGTAATTCACCATTTACTCCTAACGAGCACATGATCCCCGAAAAGAAACAGAAACAGATGATCATCAGATGATAGCACTTAAAGGGAAGGAGAGATTCAATTTCTAGGATTCCCGGATTCCGGATGCAGAGGACATTGAGCGTACATACAGTGTAGAATATCAGTATCTCTATGCACATTATATAGTGTCTACAGCGCAATGCAGCCAGAGCTAGATGGAACGTGAGGATGCTGGTTGGTGCTGGAGACAGGAGACAGTCCGAAGGGGAATGTTAATTGAAGCCAAATTGTCTCGATGATGGGAAGAATGACCCGCTTTGTTCATAATTATGATGGTAAGTTGCTCACAAATAAAGGAACAAGTTGACCACTTATGAGCTAAAGTGAGCATAAAAGTCCTCAAATGACGATTTGTGTCTTGTCAACATCGTTCCATTTTCATTTCCCTCCTTTTTACCAACACCATAATACTACCCATACCATGCCATAGCCTGGCCGGACATTGCATTACGGGTAATGATACATATCGTCTGTGAAGAACCAAAATGACCCATATCCATTTGTAGCTAAAAACAATATCCCCTATCTACAAAAATATTTAGATATGTCTTGAAAGCATTTAAATAGAATATTAAGCACCTTTTTAAAAACATGGAATTAGAACATTTTACGCTTTTTAAAAACATGGAATTAGAACATTTTACGCTTTTTAAAAACATGTAAAATAGAACGTTTTGCACTTTTTAAAAACATGCAAATAGAACATTTTACGTTTTTCAAAAACTCTTAATTAAAATTTGACGCATGTTTCTCATTTTGTTTGTATGACATAGCTCATTTTAATTCTAGCTTAAATTGGATATGGGTCATTTTGATTCTTCACAGACGATATATTTTGGGTGCATCTTCCTTCGTCCGTCCTTTTCCCTGTGCCACCGTCCATCTTTCTCTCGGTGTGTTGAAGTTGAATGGGCAATTCTGGCTCAACTCTCGTCATTATTATCAACATCAACTGCCAGCTCATCGAAGGAAAAGGATGCGAGGTCCGGAGGTCTATGACTTTTAAATTCTCCTATTCATAAGTCACACATGCAGAGGAGTATTATGCACGTAGCTATATACAGATCCCTGGTATCGGTTTCGGTTTCGGGTTCGGTGTCGGTGTCGGTATCGGTTTTGACTCAAGTCGAGGTCGAAGTGGACTGGAGGCTGTAGTGAAGTACCACGGTTTTTCCCAATGTATCTACCATGCCATGTGAGCTCATCTTAGGCGCTTACGTTGTAACGAAAAGCAGGTCTTAACTTGACACTGCCTTTCTGTCGGTTCCGGTCTTGCTCCTTTTACGCACAGTTACCTAGTAAGTGTGCACCGAAGGAATGAATGACATTGAAGAGGGGCAATAGGAACAGTGGAGTCCCTCACTGCCTTGGACTTTTCAAACTGTTTGCCTCATGCAGATGCATTTATTTAGTGTATCTAACCACCAACTCATCCTCCACATGTTATCATCTCCATTCCCAATGTCACGTTTGCACTTGTGGCATTCTGCTCAACTTCCACTAGCACCTCCATCCCATCCCATTACTATACTCATCTCAGGCTGTATATTCCCTAAATGTTCATTCATTACCAGATGATCGCTCCACAGTCCATACATTCATACTACACAGACCAGGACCAGGACCAGGACCAGGACCAGGACCAGATATCCGCTTGTTTTTCGAAAAATCCACCGTAATGCTGGAGCTGAAACTGGAACTGGGAGCTCTAAACGTTTGGCTATCGAAAAATAAAGGACTTGGGTGTGAATTTCCGAGACAGTCCTTCCTCCAGATTTACAACTTACCCGTTTTATCTGGATTTTGGAGGAACATGTGGTAGGATGAGTGGATTGGGTAGCTGACTACCACAACAACAACAGACAGAGACTTTGCACTCCGTTCACTTCACAACTTGATCTGTTTTCTTGCATGTGGCAAGTGTACTTTTGGCTTTTGATTTTATTTGGGTGTCGGGGCAGAGACAGATATGACTTGAAACTGTGCTTTGGTTACTATATGCTTGTAGCCTGGGTCTGGGTCTGATTTGATGGGCACACAAATTTCTTGAGGAGATGAATATGGAGACAGTAGAGTGCATACTTACCTATAGGCAGTCCAGTGCAGTGTGTCTGTGTGGAGAGGAGCTCACTTTTGAGTTTTGAGAATGCCAAAGGTTGCTACATACACAGACATAGGGACTCCCCGTAGGAGCTACATATGGCTCATCTTGCCTCTTATACGGAGCGAGAGAGGAAAATAAAGTTGGACATGAGGAGGAGGGGAGAAGAAAGGATCTGTTCTGGGATGGTGATTGTGTTGGTGAGTGGTATATAGTGGCGAGGAGTGTATAGTGGTTGGGTCGGTAGGACGGTCGGCGCCGGACCGTCTCAAGCCCACCTGGGTGCCTACGGCCGGACGACAAGTGTAAAGTGTAATCGTGGGCGGTCACAACTTCACAAATATTTTCACATCAACCTCGCCTCTCTCTCTCTCTTCTCCCCGTAACAAAACATCGCCCGAATGTTTTACATGTGTTCACATTCTTCCTGGTGATTTTCATGAAATTTAACGCATACAATTAAAAAATATTTCCCTTATAATCTCAATCTCGCGGACCTTCCTTCCTTCCTTCCTCGATGAAGTTGTAAATTCTGAAGGCACCTCTGGATTCTGGATCTCCGCTCACTTCATCCAAGTCTCCCACTGGATCAATCCAACAACGAATCCAATTTTCTTCCAAATCCCTATTCAAATAACAGGCCGCACTCCCCACACCAAAATGAGATGTCTTTCAGTGTAGGAAACATTTTAGAGGCAGACGGCAAGAAATATCAGTACTGATAGTTGGGATTGGATTTAGATTTGGAATTGGAAGAATGTCGTACTTCCAGTCTATTAACTTAAACTATAAGAATCCATCCCACTCTTTTGCACAGTATAGAAATGGTTCAATGCCAAGCCGAAACACAGTAAATACATACTTGAAATTACCAAATCTATTGAGAATTGACTATTGAGTTTCGTACGGTAAATAAATTGTTCATGTGTTTACAGTATCATCTTTTGACCCGTGAGTAATGTATCGTGTGGATTTTTATGATTATTTCAACTGTCAGTGTCGTCGTTCGTAGGGAGCTTTAAATTCTTCCACCTTTTGTGTCCCTTTCCTGAAGTACTGATATCTTTTGGGTTCTGTCGCCTTGGAAGCATAGGCATTAATAGGCAAGGACTCGTTCTTTTGGCAATGAATTCGGACTTTTACAGACAGACTTTTCAGCACTGCGACAACAGACTTGGGGAGAGTTGTAGCAGGTCTCATATCCTCAGTTCAGTTTCACCTCTGTGTCTGTTATCTTTCTAACTGGTTTCCAGGGCCGGACGAGGGAATTGCTTTCGGGCAGCAATTTGTTAATTTCCATACAAAAACCACCATTTTGATTTTATTGATGATTTTAATTGGTAAAGCAAAATGTTGTATTTACATGTTTTAGAAAAGTGCAAAATGTTCGATTTAATTGATTCAAAAAAGTTCTCAATGTTGTATTTACATGCTTTGAGAAAAGTGGAAAATGTTTTATTTCCATGTTTTTGAAATGCACAAAAAATTTAATTTTCATGTTTTTGAAAAGTCTCAATATTTTGTTTCCATATTTTTGAAAAGTGCTCAATGTTCTATTTACATGTATTGAGAAAAGTGGAAAATGTTTTATTTCCATGTTTTTGAAATTTACAAACAAATTTATTTGCACGTTTTTGAAAAGTCTCAATATTCTTTGTACATGTTTTTGAAAACTGCAAAATATTCCATTTACACGTTTTTGGAAAATTTAAGAAGCGGGGGCTGCCTGCGCTGGCCGCATTATCCTGCCCTGCTGGTTTCTCTTGCCATGTGACTGCTTATGACTGCGGAGGAGGAGGGGGATTTAAGTGGAGAGCGGAGAGGAGAGATGTGAGCCATTAAGCATTAAGTACCCCTGGAATGAGCATCAATTTGAAACAGCATGTCGTGCCTCGCGTCGCGGTCTTCTTCTCCTTGTCATTGTCCACAAGTGACATGGACACAAGTTTTGAATGAGCCCAAGACAAGACACACACCTTCGGAGAATGAATCTTCACAACTAATGTGCTCCTCGGGACCATAAGAACAACAATGGGACGACTCAGAGAGAGACTCGATCACTCCGAGCGGAGTGTAGAATTTGAAGAGTCTGGACGTCTGGAGACTTTATACCTTTGACTCTGTGTACATGCGAAGGAACTCAACTTCCATATTGTTCCTTATGTGACTCCTTCCCTTGTACAGAGTGAGAGTGTCATCATAGCGAAATAAGGACAGAGAGGGAAGACAGGATTTGAGGTACTTTTGTGTGGATCGAGGTTCAATGGGAACCCCACCCTCACACAAGGACAAATTGCATGGACAACGCTCATAATTGGTTCACAAAAAGAACTCTTCTACTCATAAATTCTAGTACAATAGCAATTGCCAACATTTTACTCCGTCCAGCATTAAACCTTTATTTGGCTCCATTTAATAGTTTTTCCCACTTCACTACACACTCCACAGACTTTTCAAAATCACACACATATCGTCTGGGAAGAACCAAAATGACCCATATCCAATTTAAGCTACAATCAAAATGAGCTATGTCATAAAAACAAAATGAGAAACATATGCGTCAAATGTTAATTACGAGTTTTTGAAAAGTGTAAAATGTTCTATTTACATGTTTTTGAAAATTTGCAAAATGTTCTAATTCCATGTTTTTGAAAAGTGCAAAATATTCTAATTCCTTGTTTTTGAAAAGGTGCAAAATATTCTAATTCCTTGTTTTTGAAAAGATGCAAAATGTTCTAATTCCATGTTTTTGAACAGTGCAAAATATTCTAATTCCTTGTTTTTGAAAATTTGCAAAATGTTCTAATTCCATGTTTTTGAAAAGTGCAAAATATTCTAATTCCTTGTTTTATTGAAAAGGTGCAAAATGTTTTAATTCCATGTTTTTAAAAGTGCAAAATATTCTAATTCCATGTTTTTGAAAAGGTGCAAAATGATCTAATTCCATGTTTTTGAACAGTGCAAAATGTTCTATTTACATGCTTTTGAAAAGTGTAAAATGTTCTATTAGCACGTTTTTGAAAAGTGTGAAATGGTCTATTTACATATTTTGTAAGTGTATAAGATTCTATTTAAATGCTTTCACGACATGTTTCAATATTATTGTAGATAGTGGGCATTGTTTTTAGCTAAAAATGGATATGGGTCATTTTGGTTCTTCACAGACGATATATGCATTCTCAGGTTGACTTTTTACTTTTACAGGATTTTAATTTCAAATCCTCAACACACGCACACATACACCTATGAATTTAAAATATAATGATTTCTGTACACAGGCCCTGAGTGCCTTTTAGATATACAGTACCTACCTACCTGTACCTGTACAGTTTACCCATGTATTATGTCCACAAGCAGAAAGTCACGCTGAAGCTCTTCAAAAATCTTAGCTCTTCTCTTGTTGTTTTAAAGGAAATCATCACTTGAATGCTTTCCTTTCTTCATCTGTCCCTTTCCTTTGTACATTTCTGTCATAACATTCTAAGCATTCTCCCTCATTGTAGCCAGGCACATTTTTATAGCTGTTAAATTCCTAAACCTAAACCTCCCATTCAATTTTATTACTTAATGCTCTGTTTAGGCAACATGTGCCAGTTCCAGTTGTCACTATTACCATCACTATGCCCCCATTACTAGTACATGGCATGGGTTCAATCAAAATCCCTGTCAACTTGAGAACCCAACGCAATTCAAAGGGGAGGCGAGGAATGTAATTAAATTGATTGAGAATTGGGTAGGAAATTGCATCAAATGAAACTGTACCTCGTGCTCTCTATAATTATAAATTATAATTATGGGCAATCGCGGGATTCCTCTGCATTATTCGTGCTTTTTATTCTACTGATGCAGTTCTCGTTACCGCAATTCCTGTCTCTTGCAGGTGTAAGTTTGATGTGCCTACTAAAATATAATTATGGACGAAGGTATCAATTGACCCCACTTTGCTCTGCCGTTCATCACCTTCTTGACAAGATGAAAGAGTCACAGAGTTTGAATTTTTATTAGATGAGAAAATGTGTGGCTTTTGCTCTACTGTACATAGGACAGATTCGAAATTCGAATCAGTAGCGGATGAGGGACAGGGTGATAAGCAGGGCCGGACGAAGGAATTGGTTTTAGGCAGCAATTTGTTTCCATCCAAAATCCACCATTTTGATCGGATTTTATTGATGGTTTTCTTTTGTAAGGCAAAATGTTCTATTTACACGTTTTAGAAAAGTGCAAAATGTACTTTTTACTTGATTCACAAAAGTGCAAAATATTCTATTTACATGTTTTGAGAAAAGTGGAAAATGTTTTATTTACATGTTTTTGAAATGTACAAAAAAAATTTATTTGCATGTTTTTGAAAAGACAAAACATTCTTTCTACATATTTTTGAAAAGTGCTCAATGTTCCATTTACATGTTTTGAGAAAATTTAAGCAGCGAGGGCTGCCTGCGCTGGCCGCATTATCCGGCCCTGGTGATAAGGAGTTTGGATGTGACTCCCTTTGTACGTAGGTAATTACCCATGTAGGCATGTGAGCCCATATGATGAGAGAAAGAGATTCATGCACATTGAGAGTGTCAATACGTGAGTAGTAGTAATCGTTATGAGTGTAGGTAAAGTGGAGTGGTGGAGCAGGTGTATTCCCACGGTAAAAATCAAGCACCGATTCATTAGTTTCACAAGACCAAAACCAAACCAAAAACCCAACCAAACAAGACCAACAATCTGAATTGAAGACTCCAAAGACGTTGTCGTCTTCGTCTCCGTTGGGAATTCCTGCTTTACTTGCATATGGGCTGTGAGGAGATAGAAATGGAATGTCTCTGCATCTTCCTTTGTCTCCTCGATTCCATCTCGAGTCTCAGCCTTTTGGAGCAGTATTCAAGAGACATTTTTTAACCTGAACACCTCCGTCCCCATAAAATCTCATGACAATTTTTGCCCATTTTTTTTTCATATTAAACTATTTAACAAGACACTTGCATACGTAAATGTCAAGGAAACAATGTGAGTACCTTCCTCGCATAGACATTACTCAGTTTTATTGTGTACTTAGCACAGATGCAGAATCTGCAGATGGTCCCGAGTGTTGAGGAAGGTATACCTACGCGTATAGCAATGCAATTATCCCACACTATAAGGTAAATATAGACCCACTTGCTATGCACTATATACTCCACGTTACGTCCTAGAGAAGGGCAAAAAGTGATGGGAGAGCTCTGTGTGTATAAACAGTAGGGGCCATCGTCACCATGCCACAGTGGAAATGATTGAAATCATGCAAAGTTGGATCCTACGAACCCAAGACCCAAGACGCAGAGTTTTTAAGTAGGCAGCAGAGATCTCTTAGGAGAGCAAGTGCAAAAACATGAATGAGAGTCATGGAATTATCTCTTTATTCCATCTTTATCTGGTCAGCCATGCCATCCATCTGGTTTCCTTCAAAAGCTCACACACATACCCCACTCACTTCAGCTATAAGATATCGTCTGTGAAGAACCAAAATGACCCATATCCAATTTACGATAGAATTAAAATGAGCTATATGTCATAAAAACAAAATGAGAAACATGCGTAAAATGTTAATTAGGAGTGTTTGAAAAGTGCAAAATGTTCTATTTTACATGTTTTTGAAAAGGTGCAAACATTTCCAATTCCATGTTTTCCAAAAGGTGCAAAATGTTCTAATTTCATGCTTTTGAAAAGGTACAAAACGATTTAATTTCATGTTTTTGAAAAGGTGCAAACATTTCCAATTCCATGTTTTCCAAAAGGTGCAAAATGTTCTAATTTCATGCTTTTGAAAAGGTACAAAACGATTTAATTTCATGTTTTTGAAAAGGTGCAAACATTTCCAATTCCATGCTTTTGAAAAGGTGCAAAACGATTTATTTCATGTGTTTGAAAAATATAAAATGTTTTATTTACATATTTTTGAAAAGTGCAAAATGTTCAATTTAAATGCACTCAAGGCATATTTGAATATTTTTGTAGATAGTTGATACTGTTTTTAGTTAAAAATGGATATGGGTCATTTTAATTGGTTCTTCACAGACGATGATGGGAGATTTGAAACGTACGAGTTAGTACGTAGGTTGGTATTACTACATCCACATTGATGGGTAATAGGTGTGTCAAATAGTCACACTGAATATCTATATTTAACTACCTACCTATATTAATCTAGTATGCATCATTTCCATGGTCTGGGGTTTTCATCCTAAATTCAATTCAATTCAACGCCGACAAAACCATCTGTGAACCTAAAACCAACCAAAATCAGAGGATTACGAAATTCTTTTCTTTATTACTTCCCATCACATCACATCAATCTGGAGAAAGGGGAAGGCAGGAATTTGATCTTCAATCAGTGTGAATTCTGGATAAAAAATGTATGAGAGCGGATAGGAAAACTACAGATGCACTTGGACACTTTAGCCATGCCATTCAGTAACAATATACATATTGGGCCATCAATAACAAAATCAAAATCAATCCACAATCCACAGAGAATCTTCTCCTATATCCACTTTCTTGTTTTATCTTCGACTAAAATTCTTTTGAAAAAGTGCTATTGTTAACACTAAAAACTATTCAACAAAAATGGAGCAAAATAAATTAAAATCGCAGTCCAATGCAGTTATGCAACCATGTGTGAAGCAAAGAGTTAAACAGGGCCGGACGAAGGAATTACTTGCGGACAGCAATTTGTTTCCATGCAAAAAGCACCATTTGATTTTATTGGTGGTTTTCTTTAGTAAAGCAAAATGTTGTATTTACATGTTTTAGAAAAGTGCAAAATGTTCGATTTACTTGATTCAGAAAAGTGCTCAATTTTCTATTTACATGTTTTGAGAAAAGTGGAAAATGTTGCATTTCCATGTTTTTGAAATGTACAAAAATTTATTTTGCATGTTTTTGAAAAGTCAAAATATTCCTTTTACTCATTTTTGAAGTGTACAAAACATTTTATTTGCATGTTTTTGAAAAGTCTTAATATTCTTTGTACATATTTTTGAAAAGTGCTCAATGTTCCATTTACATGTTTTGAGAAAATTCAAGCAGCGGGGGCTCCCTGCGCTGGCCGCGTTATCCGGCCCTGGAATTAAATAAGAAATAAAAGCCTATCTATTTTATGGAACGAGACTGGATCTCAACCCAGTAGGTAGTAGATCTCCTCGTTAGTAGGCATTGATTGTGCCCATATTTAATAAGCGTAATAACTCCCTTCACCTCTCTCCTGACCAGGACCAGTTGTCGTTGTCACTCTGTCATTATCACTTGAGCCACATTGAACTCAACTCAATAATCAAAGAGTTGACGTAGTTTTTGTGGGCAGATTGGCAGATTGCATTTTCATCTCTCTCCTTGAGAAGTTGCTCTTCTCCTCTCCTCCCTCCCTGCATCTCATCTAAATGATGCAGCTGTCATGTGGAAAGAAACTGACACTGACTGAGCTATGATGTGATGTGATGTGACGAAACAATAAAATTATCGTAAAGTTTATATAAAAAAAAATACGAGGAAAACAAACAAAAAATTAAAGGGGTTTTAGTATATTTGAGTTTTATTGCTCACTACATTATATTATTGAGATGGGCTACAAGATATAGACCGAGTCCAAGTGGATGGAATGGTAACAGTGTAAAACAGGAACAAGCAGGTCTGCCTACATAAGCGCAACCAAAGCCAAAACCAAAACCAAAGCCTATGAGAAAGAGACGGAGGACGAACGAGGACCAGTTCAGATCAGTTACTGGAATAAAAATGTGATGATCAGTGCCCATTCAAATTTGAATTCAAATCTCGAATTCGAATTTGATTGTCGCTTCATATATGTTGTACCCACCTGTACAGTGTGCAGTAGGAGATCACTTCCCACGATCTTTCATCGCAGTCTCCTTCCTCCATAATCCGTTAATGATGCTTCCAATTCAAATTCCAAATCCAAATCCAAATCCACAAAAACAGACATAGAAGCCGCAAAGCCGGCTATTACCGTCACCTTCATATACATCTCAGAGCCGTCATTCGTTTTCCTGGCTCTGATTTAAGGCTTCCAAGCCGCATGTATATACAGGATGTTATAATGACCGTACGTGGACGGTCTATAGTGAGTGCTGAGTTCAAAAGTCGAAGAATTTGAATATAATTGCTGCTCATATACCCAGTACATTGTCTCCCCTCTACATGATGTGAGCATAAAATAAATCTTTTGCAAAATCCGACTCCGACTCCGACTCCGACTCCGACTCTGAGGATGAGAGTGAGATGAGATACACTATACGGATATCTACATCAATAATTTGAATATTACAACTCACAACTCGTCTGCTTAGTTTAGTATTGGTTTTTACATGTTCAGTATAGTATGACAGTGCAACTTGGATTTTATAGATGAGCTTCAGTTGTCAATGTGGAAGGTTGTCCTTTTCTTGTGGAGTTGAATATAGTTCTTTTATTTGATGTTGATGATGATGATGATGACGATGATGAGGATGAGAAGGAGCTCCGCGGCTACAAGAAGCTTCTTGATTCACACAATATTTATGAGACCCTACAAGCATCTTGCATCATGCTCAACTAACTTCCATTTAACATCGGACTCGTCAGCACCTCATCTTTGTCTTTTTTTACGACCAAAGCCAAAGAAGAGCGATAAGAATAAATAGGTGTAGCTCTCATCTTCCCCCTCCACTCCACTGTAATTCTATTGTAGCTCGTAGCGAAACGATAAGAATTATTAAAGAATCGACATCCAATATCCAATTGAGGTGTCCAGAATATTACCCTCGAACGTATACACAAACTTGCATGTAATTATTATGTAGGTACGTAGCAATTTTTATTTACAGTTGTTCAGGGCCGGATAATGCGGCCAGCGCAGGCAGCCCCCGCTGCCTGAATTTTCTTAAAACATGTAAATTGAACATTTTGCACTTTTCAAAAATATGTAAAACGAATATTGAGACTTTTCAAAAACATGCAAAATAAAATTTTTGGACATTTCAAAAACATGGAAATAAAACATTTTCCACTTTTCAAAAAACTTGGAAATAAAACATTTTGCACTTTTCTGAATCAAGTAAAAAGAACATTTTGCACTTTTCAAAAAACATGGAAATAAAACATTTTCCACTTTTCTCAAAACATGTAAATAGAACATTGAGCAATTCTCTGAATCAAGTAAAAAGAAAATTTTGCACTTTTCTAAAAACATGTAAATAGAACATTTTGCATCACCCAAGAAAATCATCAATAAAATCAAAATGGTGGTTTTTGTATATGGAAACAAATTGCTGCCTAAAAGCAATTCCTTCGTCCGGCCCTGCAGTCGTTGGATTATCTTATGATGTGGAATGACAGTCAAAAAAATGCATAGGATTAAAATCAATGTTTAAAATTTTCAGGTGAAAAAAAGTATTCTGTCTAATTACTAAGTAAGAAGAAAAAAAACCAGAATCTGATTTTGAAATAGAATGGAAAGACGGGATAAACGGGAGATATAGTCCAATTGTTTCTTCATAAAAATTTGTAGATGGCTATCAATCAATAATTTTTGCATGTCATTCTTGTCATTTTGAGACAATTTGAATGTGAAGTGAAGCAGAGAAATGATTTGGATACGTGGATTGTGAATGGGATTGAATTTCATGTATTTGTATATACTATACGTAGTACTGATATTATGCTCATAGCTACTACGCTAAATTACAGTGCAATTTCATGAGAGAAAGAGCATCCCAAATCCCAATCGCTACACACGGCTCCGGCTACACACACAAAAGGCAGTAGTCCCCAGTCTAAAATATCAAGTGAGTCAAGATGTTGACTTCTCTTTTGATGCGCATCTCTTGAGCACAAAGTATTGAGCTATCTATCAATCTTAAAGTAAATACGAATTTAAATTTCAATACAAACTCAAACTCTCTCGCTCAACTAAGGCCATTTTCTACGAGTGTCTAGCTTTCTGTATTGTGCTCGCGGACCTGTACTGTGTAACAGAACAGTAGTAACAGTATGAATAGCCAAAGGAAGTAGATGAAGCATAGGACTTTATGAGTAATGATACACCCAACTGTATTACAGTGCTACTAGTTAAAAAAAAGCAGCATATAGCAAAAGACCAATGGAGAAGAATAGGAGCAAAAAGGACAATAGGCTTGACAAAGATGAGATCAAAAGGACCAACAAAGACGAGCGAAAAAAAGGATCAAATATTTAAGTTTTCCAAAATTATACACATCTCCATTCATTAGCTATCTAATCTTCTATCTACGTAATAATTACGTCTACCAATGCAAGGCTTTTGAAATACTAGAATCTCAAAATCAAATGCAATATTTTTAGTTTGAAGCTCTATGAAACTCCTTTGAAATTCCTTCACACACACACACACACAAACACGAAAGATCTCGAATCAGGTTGTTGTGGATATTTAACAAAGTTCGAATTCAAATTAGTTGACTTCATCTACAATTATGGCCAATGTACCTACCTACATTTAATAGGGGTTGGCTCATTAACTAATCAGAATAGACAGCCTTTTGGTTTGGTATTTTTATGATTTGAGAGAAAAAAAAACTCGGCTCTGCTCCTTACAATTAGATGAGGAGACTCGAAATCTGGGAAGAAATGAAGAGTAATAGGGCATGGGCTGCTGCTGCTGTGTTAATTAAATAATCATCCAGCCAAAGTACAGCATCCATGTAGAGTTCTGAGGATTTTCTTATCAGCGGCAATGATTGACTTTATTAAGATGATTAAAGCCATGGTTGATGGCTGGATCTGGACCTGGAGTTGGATTTGGAGTTGGACAGGTGAGGGAAAATCTCTATACGTAGATATGTACCTCCTCACGATTAGTGCGGAAAAAAGCGGTCTCCATTTACTCTCAATATCATCAATCACGTAATCAGAGTCAAAGTTGAATAAAAAAAATCTGTGTGAGCACCAAGCCCTATTTTATGATTTTATATTGTTATATTTATGCAGGTGTTCGCCAATCGCACTTATGCCCACAATAGTTCAATCACATTCTGACACATCATTCTTGTATCACTTGTCATTGCGATTCCAATCCAATCCAATACTCACACTCTTCTGCTCTCAGTACTCGAGCTCGAACTCGACGCTATACTTAGGCCCTATGTCGAGAGGGAGATAAGTATTTTTATTATATTTTTACGTAGCTTACATACACACACGTCGTCTGCACATAGTAGAGTCGAGTCTCCCATAACCAAAACCGAAACCAATCCATAGTCTCCACTCAAATTTCCATACTAGGAAAGGATTCCATGTAATCAAAGCTATCATAATATAATATTGCAGTCTCACATTTTTTTTCTGACGGCCTAAACTGCCTACACAAATCATAATAAAACACAGGCAGGATCATAATACACACAAAGTGCTCTGCGAGTACATAATAAATATGCATTGTGCATGGGAGGCAGGGCCGGACGAACGAATTCCATTTAGGCAGCAACTTGTTTCCCTACAAATACGATCATTTTGATTTTATTGATGGTTTTCTTTGGTAAAGCAAAATTTTGTATTTACATGTTTTAGAAAAGTGCAAAATGTTTGGTATCCATCCTCTTCTCCCCCCACGTTTCTCCCTCGACGTTTCTCCCTCAACGTTTCTCCCCGACTCATTTCTCCTCCGTTCCGTTTCTCCCCCTACCTACTTCTCCTTTGTAATGTTTCTCCCCAGCCACATTTCTCCTCCGACCCACTTCTCCTCATTTTATTTCTCCTCTGGTGCCATTCTCCCCCAAAGTTCTCCTCCATTTTCGTGCCGGCTTCGACTTAAAAGAAAGTCAAGTTATTGCTTCCGTTCACCGATCAGTGTTGGATTGAAAAAATATTAAGGCAGATACTTTATCTACTCGAATTGTGGTTAAAGCAAATAAGTAAAAACAAAAAACGGAATGACATTTTATGTACCTATGTACTATAAAGAACATTAGACGTATTGAGAATGAGCTTTATGTGACTGCAAGGTGTAGAAACCTTAAAAATAAAAGCCAGTAGTACGCAACAACAAAGGCATTAGGGTGAGTGTGCCTAATTGTGGCCATCCTTTAATTGTGGCCACCCTAGCATGTTTAGCATTGTAGCAAACGGACAGATTCTACGAGCCACCCATAATACATAATGATGCCATTTACAGAATCTGGGATTGCGTATGAAGCAAACTGGCATTCTTGACGCATTAAAAAATCAAATTGATAGTGTGCACGTTAGCTAGACCGTTAGAAAAACGTAATCGTTAGTTAACTGAGACTTTTGCTAGAATCTCGAGATGATAGAAAGCTACAGCATGAGAAAAGCAGATATGCTGGTTGCTGCTCACGAATGCAAGTTGTGCAATTTTCTTTGAAAATAATCAGCTACTACTACTTTAGCATCAGGGGTGCTTAAATTGTATTGAAATACATTTTTTTTAGGATGGCCACAATTAGGACTCGCCTGGCCACAATTAGGGCACTTTAGATAATTTTCAAAAATCCTGACTTTGTGAACATATCTCCTTGTATCTTGAAAGCGCTATAATTTGCATTCACGACTATTTTTACTCTTATTAAGCGAGATTTAGTCAACAATTCTGTACATTCGGTTTTTCTCTGCGAGCTCTGGTTCAGAAGTTATGATTTTTGAAAGTTTACCTTTTATGAACCCGGCCACAATTACGCACTCTCACCCTACCTATTTAGCTCACTTTATTTAGGGCTGAAATTATCTGGTAAAACAGGAATATAAACAAATAATAGTAAATTCTACTAAGTAACTAGCAAAACTGTCATCTAATTATGTCCTAAATTAGTTTACTCAAAATACAATCAGATATGCATTTGATATACTATAGCATTTAAAATACTCAAATTACTCCACGTAATATGACGCATTTGTATTCCAGTTGGATAACTGCATTCTGCATAGCATTTAAATACCAGAATCCACCTCTACGTGGTCCCTTCAATGTATCTAAATATTATTTAAAATAAGAGTCCAATATCACAATATATGATAGCGTCCAAAAGTCAAACCTTGGCATTCAACACTTCCCAGCCGTCCATTCTATTCGACTCCATTAAAGTATTCGTGGCGAAAACATATATTTTTACAACTTTGTATTTGTGTATGGACTTATACGGAAGTTTTTAATAAAATAACTGACAGAATATTATTGAACGGAACTGAAATAATTGACTTCATAAATAATCAAAATTACGAGGTGAGGTGGCGCTTATTCTATTGGATACATATTTTACTCAGCTAAGAAAATGGTAAGTACAAAATATTTATTTCGAGTAGATAAAGTATCTGCCTTAATATTTTTTCAATCCAACACTAATCGGTGAACGGAAGCAGTAAACTTGACTTTCTTTTAAGTCGAAGCCGGCACGAAAATGGAGGAGAACTTTGGGGGAGAATGGCACCAGAGGAGAAATAAAATGAGGAGAAGTGGGTCGGAGGAGAAATGTGGCTGGGGAGAAACATTACAAAGGAGAAGTAGGTAGGGGGAGAAACGGAACGGAGGAGAAATGAGTCGGGGAGAAACGTTGAGGGAGAAACGTCGAGGGAGAAACGTGGGGGGAGAAGAGGAATAGATTCAAAATGTTTTATTAGCTTGGTTCAGAAAAGTGTAAAATGTTCTATTTACATGTTTTGAGAAAGGTGTTAAATATTTTAATTGCATGTTTTTGAAATTTACAAAATCTTGTATTTACATGTTTTTAAAAAATGCAAAATGTTCTTTTTACTTGATTCAGAAAAGTCCAAAATGTTCGATTTACATGTTTTGAGAAAAGTGGAAAATGTTTTATTTCCATGTTACTGAAACGCTCAAATTTTTTTAATCTGCACATTTTTGAAAAGTGCTCAATGTTCCATTTACATGGTTTTTGAAAATTCAGGCAGCGGGGGCTGCCTGCGCTCGCCACATTATCCGGTCCTGATGGGATGTAACTGACACATGGACTTTATGCAATGCAATGCTATGTCCTATGTATTAAGTATGGGTAATTATAGTATTGTGTAGTTATGGTGATGGATGTAAATTTTTTTTAGTTTGATGGTTTGACTTGTGAGGACGAGGACACCTTATGATTGCAAAATCTTTTGCATTTGACTCTACGCGTCCTTCTTCCTCCCAGAACCAGAACCAGAACCAGAACCAGAACCAGAACCAGAACCAGAACCAGAACCAGAACCAGAAACAGAATCACGGGAGGACCAGGAAAACGTTTGCGATTCCAAGTATCGAAGCCTCTTCTCTCCCTATCGCACAGCACACAAGAGATAGTACAGAGTTTGTAAGATAGGGAGATCCGCACTTCAACTGCACCTGTAAATACTAACATGGAATTGGAGATGCTATGCCTACACATAAACAGAGCAGAGTACAGAAAAGAGCGGCTATTAACATCCAGTCGGACAACTACGCAACATTTTTGAGTCAATTTCATTTCATAGACGACAAAGCAGCTGTGATTTGATTTGAGTTTTGATTTGATTTCCACATAAATATACATAAATTCACGAGTACATTTGCACCCAGCACCTTTAGCACTGATGTTGATTGTTGATCCGACGATGAGTTGAACAACATGTACACAATCTGTAAAGCAAAGGAAAGGGCGGACTGACTGACAACTCAAGCATCGAAGCATCGCAGGACGGACATCGGCTGAACCAAAATCCCAGTCAGCCAGTCAGTCAGTCAAAGAGCGAGAGATGAGCTTATAACTTATCACAGGATTTATTGCTAGCAATGTCGTCATCTCGTCATTGAGAATTGGGAATCTGTACACACTCTGTTTCTCTCTTTCCCTCACCATGTTTGTAATTTTTATTAATCGATAAATAAAACCCCAAGATTTACATGTACAGCTCCTCTGGCTCATTCACATAGTCCCAGTCCGCGAGCTCGACCAGGTGCACATACTTGAGATTCTTTTTCAAGTTTCCATCCATGACTCTAGTTCTATAGTCTATAATTGATTCGCGCTCCCTATCAGCATACACCAGCACAGGCACAGGCTGGATCAGCTTTCATCCCCACACAGTAAATCTAAATTGGAGTCAAGATGTAAGATGAGCCTGAGAGCGCAATCATTATTAATTAATTGGAATAATTTATTAATGCAAAATCTGTACTGTAGTAATCATTGACAATCATAGACAATTTCAAAAAAAATAACTCTGCTCGAAAAGCATCTGTGCAAGGATGCATTCTTATACTTGTCATTACCAAGGCCGGACGAACGAATTCCATTTAGGCAGCAATTTGTTTCCCTACAAAAATCACCATTTTGATTATATGGATGGTTTTCTTTGGTCAAGCAAATTGTTCTATTTACATGTTTAAGAAAATTGCAAAATTTTTTATTTACATGATTATGAAAAGTACAAAATGTTCTATTTACATGTTTTGAGAAAAGTCGATAATGTTTTATTTCCATGTTTTTGAAATGTACAAAAAATTTTATTTGCATGTTTTTGAAATGTACAAATCTTTTTTTATTTGCACATTTTTGAAAAGTGCAAAATGTTCCATTTACATGGTTATTAAAAATTCAGTAATTACAAATTTTGAGCAATAGAAACAGGAATATATCTTGTAGAGTGCACAAGTTTGAGCAGTGAGGACTGAGTTGACATGACAATTCGGGAATATATGACTGTAATTACGTCAGATTAGAATATTGTGTGGGATTGTTTATGTAAATACTTGGGGGCAGCAAATCTCACCTGCCGCACAAGAATGAGATAACCGTAGCCGTGTGCACAAGACTCTAAAACTGTAAAAACTCAGAATCAATGATTGTATGTACATACGCTCAGCGTCCTCCTGCACTCATAATGCTATTTTGGGAAGACTCCCAAGTACCATCACAATCACAACATCAAGTACATTATGAAGTGTCATTAGTTAGTACTGACTGAGTTTTGACATAGTTTCATAGTACAGAGATGAAGTCACAAATTAATTTTATTATCAGTCTCTCACTAACACCATAAGCTATGCCTTTCAACTTTCAGGCATAGGCTAAAAAAATCAAAAGGACCGACGCTCTATGTAGAATGTAGAATTACAAAAATGACAACGCCATTGTAATGTTTTACGATTTCCTTTAAAGTTTAAACCAAGTCCGTTTACGAGATTATGACGACGGCTCCCGTTCAATCCAATAATACACCGAGATGTTTAGTAGCATATTTAAGCTCAATTAAGCACATTATTTATGACAAGGCAACAGGGCATGGAATGGAATTCGCATGTAGTAATCATTTTCCTTGAAAAGCATCTGGACTTGGGCATAAAATCCTAAAAGAATTGCACTCACAAGGATTCGTCATATTTTGACGTTCTTCGCTCAACCCACTGGTACTGGTACTGGTACTGGTACTGGTACTGGTCTGGTGATCTGTTGTAACCCGCGTATTAGTAATATGATGATGTACTGCAGAAAATAAATATTATCTCCAAAATATACAAACCCTCTATTTACTATATCATTCTCAAAGTATTATCTTGCGTGTTAAATTACAGCCATTTAAAAAGTCCAATCGTTCATCATGAGGCACGAGAAATTGCCGATTCGGCTCCATGTGAGAGAGAATAAAAATTTAAAAAACTGCAGAGATAGCTTCTAAAAAATATGACTGTGAAACAATACACATCCCAGTCCCAGTGCAGTGCCCAGTGAAGCATCCAAGCATGGCATAATATGTGACATGGGTAATAAAAACGACTTGAGAAAAATATTAAAATTGGAGGTGCACGTACTAAAACTATCTCCTATCTAGAATCTAGACTTACGATTTGTCAGGGTTTGTGTTTATAATTATACGTGGAAAATTATGTAAGATTTTTGATTTGGATACACATTCATCGTGAGAATAATGCGATAATGCAAATTTCTGGGATTTTTAAATGCTCATCATATATTAATATAGGGAATTGAGATGCGGTCGTACATACGTACGTGTGTGAGTACAAACAAGGGAGTATTGTTAACCTCAAAGTATAATCGTAATCGTCATCGTAAATGGAGTAGTAGGTGTGTACTCTGTATACTGACGATGAGTATGTACCTACTACCTCAGGAGATATACTCATAATATGGATGTGTGTTGTTTGTGAAAGGGGGAAAGATAAATGGCCGGTGAGATAGGAATGTGATTTGTTTTGCCTTTGGTTTGAGATGATAGCAGGTGGGTTCCCACGACGATACAGCTAGGGAAATGAGCAAATGTTCCATACACCGATTCCAATGTGATAGCAAAGGAAGGGAAAAGAGCAGGCCGTCCACCGTCTGCATCCCCAACACACACGAATCACCAAGTCAATTTCCATTAGACTCACACAGTACAGGCTCAAGTGCCTACGTAGTACTTACATACTTGGCTACATACGGAAACTACCAAACTACCAGGACCAGGACCAGGACCATGACTTGACTTAAATAGTGTAGACTCAGCTGAACATATAAAGGAATGACCCAGTAGTATCTCATATCGGCTTTTTTTTTGTACTGCACCAATATTCCAGTACGTACTATACCAATAGGTATCCAAGTATTCAACACTCAACCTTCTCCATATCCATATCACAATATCACTTATACGATCCTGGAAATTTTATTATACTCGCCTCGTCGTCACTTCTCTCGCTTTGTTTACATTTACAATTTACATTTTATTCATTTATTCTTCACATTACACCATATAATCACTTCCATGAAATATGCATCTACCTATTTTAATTCACTGCCCTCAAGTTGCATGTACAAGATGAGGAAATCCCGACTCACTACTCTGTACTTGTACTCAGTACTCAGTCAGTTTTAAATTCCACTTTGAAATGGGGACTTTCATATTTTTTTACACATTTAAGTGAATAGTTAAAAGAAACCCAAAAATGTATGTATTTCCCTTACATTTACGTGGCCCATTATCCTGAACGTTATAGTTACTGTATTTTTATGAAGTAATAATAATTTAAGAGACTTGTACTAATGAGGCATGAAATTTACTCTTGAATACAGGGCCGGATAATGCGGCGAGCGCAGGCAGCCCCCGCTGCTTAAATTTTCAAAAAATATGTAAATGGAACATTGAGCACTTTTCAAAAAAGTGTAAAAAGAATATTGAGACTTTTCAAAGACATGCAAAATGAATTTTTTTGTACATTTCAAAAACATGCAAATAAAATAATTCCACTTTTCTCAAAAACATGTAAATAGAACATTGAGCACTTTTCAGAACCAAGTAAAAAAAAACAGTTTGCACTTTTTTAAAACATGTAAATATAACATTTTGCTTTATCAAAGAAAACCATCAATAAAATCCGATCAAAATGGTGGTTTTTGTATGGAAACAAATTTCTGCCTAAAACCAATTCCTTCGTCCGGCCCTGTTGAATAAAATGGAGACAATCAAACGTTATCGTGTTCCTCCGTCTCTCATTACTGATAAATTGAAGACGAGGAGAGGAATACGAAGAAGCATTGATTTAGATTTCACGCGTTATTAGTAAGATGAGAGTAATAAATTATTTGGAAAATGTTTTAAGTGCGGAGCATAATATAAGTGATGAGGGATGTGTGTAATTTGAGAGATATGCCTAATAACTACTCAACTAAACGACTCATGCAACTACTGTTCCGACATTACCAATTCCAACTCCAACACCAATAACACTGCGCGACTACGGACTACGGACTACGGGGATACGCACACAGTCTTGGATGATACGGTTAAAAGATCCTTCATAAATTAGAAACGGTAGCTTCGAAATATTAAATCCTCAGAATATTATTACTACTATTATTATCTTCATAAATCTTGGCGTTAACTGTCAGTATGTGCACTGTGTAGTATCGGTACAGTATCAGTGTGAGGATCAATCTCATCGTCAGAATCTGTCTCATCAGTCTCAACATGCATTGCAATTTGATCATAAACTTTGATATTTAAAACGTCCATGAAAAATGTCCAACATAGTTAAATGTACAATAAATTAAGTTGCACTTACGATTAGAAACAATACGCTATATGGAAGAAAATGTCGACGTCGACTTCAATGCAGATTCCGTGTCTTGAAATTATGATATAGATCATTTTTATATACGATAATAAAGCAGCCTAATAATTCCCTTGTTAAATATAATATTTTAGCCTTTGTCCGTTTGTACTGCGATCAATTCAAGTCATAATATTGGCATCTGGTTGTGAGTACTATCTCAACTGGGGCCATTCATGAAGACAAAACAAAATGCGTCCAATTAGTTTTATTCACTTTAAATTGAGCACTTGCATTTGTAAAATTGGCCTATTGGATTTTACATACTGTGACAGTCTAACAAGATTTATTGTCAAGTCAATGTTTTTTATATCAAACTTTGAAGGAGGAGCAGAGTCAGAGTCAGAGCCATATGGATGGAACATCATTATTATAATCATGACAGGTGAAATATAAAATGACACTTGACGGCATAGTTCGAGTGTAGGTACATAGCTATTCCACGTTTAAAGTTCCAGTGCATCTGCCTCGAATACTTTCATAAGTTGTTTATTTTATAAATTTATAAATATTGCCCTTCTTGAGTAATAATCAAATACAAACACAATCATGACATCTACGCTACGTACCTACCTGCACTCATGTTTGAATTTGCCCTTGAAAAGGAAAGCACTCGCGCAGCTCTGGGAATCTGGAGCTGGATCGTAAAATTGCATCAAAATTCGCAATTTATTTTCAAGAATGTTGGTCGATTTCAATTTTACATGCCTAAATTCACATTATTTTCCATATATAGTTTTATTATGTAATTTCCTGCGGTAATATTCTAACTCTAACCCGGATAAAAAAATGGGAGAGATGTAAAAGTCATCACTTATCTAATATGACAATTATTATTAACGTCAGGAGGAGACGTGAGAAGGTCAGAGGCCATAATAATAATTACATTAAAAGTAGTAAAACGTTTTTGATAATGTGGAAAATGGGAAGATTGCCGGAGCCGAAATAAGTAGATGTTAGGTGCTGACAGGGACAGGAGAGGCGAAGTTGATGAATAAACAATGAAGGTAAATAGTTGTGACATTAAAAATCCATTCCTTTCGGCTTCGGCTTCCGCAATACTCCAGTGTTTTGTGTGACGAGGAGCTGTTTTGTATTGAGGCTCCATTGAGATGGAACAACAACAACTGTCAGTGTGAATGTGGCTGAGCCAGAGCCAGAGCCAGAGCCGAGGGACGGATCCCTTAATAGTCACGTAAATACATATAGCCCAAGTAATTACCTCAACTACCGTCCCCGTCACCGTCCCCGTGTAACTGACTGCTGAATCAATATGAATATAAATATGAATACTTGCTCAGAAACTCAGAAAGAACACAACACTGATTTGACCAAGTGCTTTCCCACGATTTGAAAATAATGCAGCAGTACCAGTGCATTTAATAATGCAATGAAATGTAACCTTTAAATCTCTCCCTCTCTTCATAAAACCAGGAGCGTAAGCATAATAGTACAGTCCCATATGCACTGTACAGAAAAGCGTATGAATTGGGGGATATGATGTGAATGCATCTGGCCCGATGCCGATGCCGATGCCGATGCGGATGCGGATGCGGTGTGAGTGAATCTGACAGTTGCGACTATATGCTGGCTATATATATAGGGCTTCTACTCCGTTGAGAGAGTGAAAAGAACGGGAGATTACTATTACTATTAACCATTACTACCACCCCATGTCACTGTGCTTATGTCCCTTCTGTACACATTATGGGAGCTCGTATTTTCCTGTGATATTGTGGTACAAATGTATTCAAGTTATTATTACTACTCAGAGTATCACTACACACAAACTTACTACACACTACACGCGATCAGAAGTTTGGGGATAGGACCTTTACACAGTGCGACAACCTCGGAGCGCAACATACACCGAGCGACGGAACGTCCTTCATATAATCGTAATCGTATTTTGTTTTGTGCTCGCTCTAAGTCTTCTTCCTTGTAAAATTTACCACACGTCGAGATTCACTTTCAGCCAGTCGAATTTCGACTCATCAAAAACCAAATATATTTTATGATTTACAGATATTTCTATGAGGGTACACAGGTAAGACCATATCGTCGGTGAAGAACCAAAATTACCCATATTCAATTGTACCTAAAAACAATATCCACTATCTACAAAAATACTGAAACATGTCTTGTAAGCATTTAAATAGAACATTATGCAATTTTCAAAACTATGTAAATAGAACATTTTACACTTTTCCAAACTATGTAAATCAAACATTTCACCATTTTCAAAAACATGTAAATAGAACATTTTAACAATTTTCAAAAACATGTAAATAGAAAATTTTACACTTTTCAAAAACATGTAAATAGAGCAATTTACACTTTTCAAAAACATGTAAATCAAACATTTTAGTATTTTCAAAAACATGTAAACAGAGCAATTTACACTTTTCAAAAACATGTAAATCAAACATTTTAGTATTTTCAAAAACATGTAAACAGAGCAATTTACACTTTTCAAAAACATGTAAGTAGAACATTTTACGCTTTTCAAAAACTCCTAATTACTAACATTTGACGCATGTTTTTCATTTTGTTTTAATGACATAGCTCATTTTGATTCCAGCTTAAATTGGAGATGGGTCATTTTGGTTCTTCCCACACGATATGCGCATATCAGCTCTATTTACCTGAACTCAATGTTACGTGGATCATCTCATGTATTAAGGTATTTATGCTGTAAGTTTAAGTAAGTGCCGTGAAAATCTCCACTTGTCCCCTGTTGTACAGTTGTCAAGTTGTTTCGTTTATGCGAAGGGAAAAGGGAGCCCACATTTCTGTACATAGCAGATCCTACATTTCAAAGACTTAGCATCTTGCTTGAGAGCAGAGTAGTGATCCAAGGGTTATGTTATGTAATTTCATCTTATGTATTCAAGTGGCATTCTAGCCTGCAAGTGCATTGTGCTCAAGCAAGTAGTAAAAAAAATTATCCGCATCTAGAAACGTACCTAGGTAGGTACTTATATATACTTGATAGGTCAGCAGAAGGATTGAAATTGAATGAAAAGGAAATCCTTTCGCGTTTAGAGAGATTTTGTGTGATGAAATGAAAATTCTCAAATATTTTACAAAGACGCATTATTTTTTTGGCATAACTCTTTGAGCGAGTCAGTGGTGGATGTGGATGCGTTCATTTCATTGTCACATAGCCACCATTTTTGGTGTCTTTTCCCCCTTTTCCCCTTTTTTTCCTTCTTCTTCTTCTTTTCCTGAGCCAAAAGCGGAACCAAATCTAAAAATATCAGGTTCAGCTCAAATCTCAAGAGTGCGTCTACTTATCGGCACAGTGTGCACTGCATTATTGTACAATATGCTAGAAAAAAATACTTTCATTTTCATCGAATTCCAAATTCGAAAGGGTACACACCATAAACTACCAACTCATAAAAATATTTATTTTTATATTTCTTCAAAGCGACCTTCAAATAAAACCCTCAAAGCAAAGAAGATAAATGATAAAAAATGTACAAAAATAATTTTATTATTTTATTACAAAAAAAAACGGTATCTGTATTATTGACATTGACAAGGTTTGTGTTGTTCTTTGTTGTTGTACTTTTGATATAGGAATTCCTTTCCATATAAAATTCAATTGAATTTTCATTCATTCATTCATATTTTTCTAACCCTATCCCCCAAGACTCATTCCTCCAATATTATGTGAAAATCAAACAGGTAGAAAATTTAAAATTCAATAAAAAATTCTTTACATGGTAAAATAACCCAAAACTTTTAAATGTAAGGAGAGGGACTAAAGAGTGAGGGGGGTGAGAGTGAGAGGTTCGGAAGGAAATCACATTGCTATACGAGTATTGCTATTATCAGAGACGAGAATGGGGAGATGAATGAAGCGGATATCAAGATAAGAATACTGAGGGAAAGAAACCTGTAATTTCAAGTGTGTTTATTTTTTTGTGGACTAAGCTATAACCCTTCAGTTCCGGGATTTTGTAATCAGAGATGAAATTACTTTACTTTACCCTTTTCATATCCTGTCCAGTGTATAACAGGCAACAGGGTGAATTGTGTGGATTTGGATGCCGCTATTTGAAAAAACAAGTGAAATAGAAATGCGAAGGATATTGAGAATTCACCGGATTTCAAGGACAGGTTCACAGGTCATGTTTTTATTTCATAATATTCACTCTACTTATACCGTTTATTTTCCTCATATATCTTCTGTAAAGAACCAAAATGACCCATATCCATTTTAAAGCTAAACACAATATCAACTATCTACAAAAATATTCAAATATGTCTTGAGAGCATTTAAATAGATCATTTTGCACTTTTCAAAAACATGGAATTAGAACATTTTGCACCTTTTTGAAAACATGGAATTAGAACATTTTGCACCTTTTTGAAAACATGGAATTAGAACATTTTGCACCTTTTAGAAAACACGGAATTAGAACATTTTGCACTTTTCAAACACATGAAAATAAAACATTTTGCACCGTTTCAAAAACACGGAATTAGAACATTTTACGCTTTTCAAAAACTCCTAATTAACATTTTACGCATGTTTCTCATTTTGTTTTTATGACATAGCTCATTTTGACTGGAGCTTAAATTGAATATGGGTCATTTTGGTTCTTCACAGACGATATGTTAGTTTCCTTCCAATTGTCATTGACTAGAATTTATTTCCTGGCGGTCCTATTTCTCATTTGTTCTGGGTGCAAATGAAGACGTATAAGGCACCTACCCACCAATAACAATCTACATAATATGCTAATGTAACAGTACGCTTGCCCTTTCTATGTCTCTGCTTCCTCACAGATTGCATTGTGGTCCAACTCGCCAAAAACGGTTAATACTACAGTCCATCACCTACGCTCACATGCCAGACGCGTGGATCCGCTATTAAGGCTCCGTTACTACAGATGAAATATTGCAGTGGACGACGCTTCAAACAATAATGAAAAATAGCTAGCGGACAGCGTATGTGTATTCACGTGCCGCGCTCGTTCGTAATATTAAAAGCGGATTTTAATGCGTATATTTATACAGTGTAAAATGTGTACAAACAAATGACAAGTTTGATTGAATAGGAGTTGGCCCCGCAAAAATGACAGATATGCTATTTTTGTGGACACTCAGCTTAGGATTAGTTTTCGTATACATGGTTTTTGTATGCAAATGTAGGAAATGGAAAAAGTTGGGAGGAAGAAGATGTATGAGATGCAGAGAAACCATCTGATCGTTGCATGTGCCTCAGAGAGACAGAGGCAAAGATTGAGAACGGTCCGTGACGGACGACGTCTCCCAAGAAAAAAAAACAGACCTGCCGCCCCGCGTCGTCCTTCCACTTCCATTTCCATCATTTCCAACATGGACGGACGCGGACACGGACATGAACTAAATAGTACCTAGGTACATAGTTGTAGTTGGGAGTTGTGCGTAACCCCAGGTCAGTAAATTTCAATGTTTAGATGGGTCACGTGACCCGTTCGTGTCCAATGTAAAGTGCGTGATTCAACAATGTTTATCCTCGCACAAATCCTCAAACATTCCATTTAGCTCACGCGTATTCATTTCCACATACAAAGTTGTACTCGAACATATTTTCTTAATTCCAAAAGTACAGAGATTAAAAATGATTACGACAAGAAAAAAATACAAAAATGGCTGCCGTCTTTCTCCTGTGTCCATTTTGGACATTGTTTTGTTGTGTGCGCCGAGAATAGCAGTCTGCCATAGTTGGCTATCCCATTTTTGGATATTGAAACACATGTAGGGAGTACGTCCAAGTTAATTTAAACAGATTACTGTGGGACGTGGGCAGGCTAATAACTGAAACATGTAATTTTAATTTGTTCCCCTTCAATTGGTATTGGTAATGCCGAAGGAATTAGCGCACTACAAAATTAAATATAAATATAGCAAAAACTTTTCAGTTTAATTATCTTCAAATTTTATTTCTATCAAATCAATGTTAGATTGAGCTGCATTCAAAAGTGGTATATAGCAGAGTAGTAGTAGTGTAGACTAAAAGCAATAGAGCCCTTAACAAAGGGTGGTGAGAATACGAATCCGAATACGAGTGGTAAAAGGTCCATTGGAAAGATGACTTTGTTGTGAGATGAGTAAAGGTATCTATTATCTCTATTATATCCCCAGTCTGGGTTTGAATTCGGACTCGGATTGGGATGGACAGGAAGAAGCCCGCTGCTGAGCCCAAGCTGCTGACTGCACGTGGGAAAAGGACGAAAACGATATTCGCAGAGGGAGATGATCGGCGTGTGTTCTTTTGTAATGAGGCAGCTGACATATTGTGTGCGTGCAATCCTCGGTATTTATTGAGATCATTTACGTATGTACCTACGTACGAGGGAGCTTCGGATTCGGAGTCGGCTTCGGATTCGGAGCTCATCGTCAGCGTGCATAGGCCCGCCTGCCCGCGTATGTATGGCGTATGGAGCGTGTTGAGGGTAGCCCGGGTTACGTTTAATATTTATGTCAAGTCCGTGGCCATAGCCAACAGTCGGATGACAGAAGCCCCATCCCCATTTCATTTCATACACAATAATCGAACCCCTCAATGAGACAATGACATTGTAGTGATAATCACTTGAACCTCCACTCCTAATAAAAATAAAACTTGCACTACTACGCGGACACGACACACATTTACATATGCTATACGCTCCAGTCACACGCTCCGTCAATGAATGATCTCATAACAAGCTATGTATATAGCTACCTATACCCACTACCTACATTGCGTGCTATATGTTTAAAGTGCAGAAGCTTTCTATCTGCTTCTGTATCGTTCGTTCGTAATACAAGCGTGAGATGAAGCAATTTCCGATTTGTAGTGCGCTCGCTCAGCTGTATGAACGAACTACAGGGAATAAATGGGAGAACATGTTATTAGTAAACTATCTTCATAAAAGACTCCGCGACTCCGACGCCGGGACCCTTTTGACACGTGCTGAAAAAAAAATAGAATTAAAAACTATCGAGTCTCCCACACATAGCAGGGGTAGTGAATACCACATATGTATCCGGATCCGGGCAGAGTAAATAGTCTCGTTCGTGATGATGAGGTCTGCTATATGGTGTAAATGACTATGTTCAATTGTCAATAAGATTCCTCAAACACGACATTTTATTTCAGTTGAGTTATTTCATAGTCATAATTCTCTTGACTCTGTCTTCCCTATACATCTGACAATGCTCCACACGATCTCCAAATTAAAATTCTAAAAGTAATATTATGTGAAAGGCAGAAGCTTTTTCCTGTCAACAATGGAGCGTAATATGAGGCAAAGTTTGTGTTTTTGGCAGGCGTGCAGGCGGGTCAATTTCAATTTCAATCCCTGTTCATTACTTTAATGGGATTATCATGTTCTTCTGTGTCTCCCAGTTTGATCATTGATGTAATACTCATCTCGTCAGAGATGCTTTGAAATTCCTCAGTTCATCTCGCTCTTCTTTCATTAATTTGAGCTTTATTTTATTATGTTGAGGTCCCAAGTTGGAGATATCGAGATCGAAATCGAGATCGAGACTAGAACATTTGATTTTTGGTTCTCTCGGGGTAATATCAAAGTGTGAACTACACGGAACAGAAGAGGAACGAACGAACGGTGGAGTGGAGGAAGGGCTCGAGATTTAATTTGTGTAATAAAAGTACAAAGGTAGGTACATAGAAGAGGAGTTAATTTTAATGGGTTCTCAACAATCTTGCGTGATATCTTGTCAGGTCTCCTTTTTTTCTCGAGGTTTTTATAGATTATCTTCATCTTGAGCTACTACTACTTCTTCACTAACTCTATAACTTTATTATTATTTTCAAATAAGATAAGAGATCGCCTCGCTGAGGGAGGCTGGGATATTACACATTGTGTGAGTGCTAAGTCCGGGAGTTTAAGTAAACAGAAGCATTGTATGAGCGTCATAATGGACAGTAAGCAAAGGGCTCTGCTCTCAGTCAGTCTCAATAATAGATAACAGCGTCAGGAGAAAAGAAAATTTCCAAGACATGTGACTCACTCTCTTATCATCATCACCGTCAAATTAACTAGAAAACAATTTTCACTTATATAAAATGATGTTTTACGCAGCAGTAATAAAATGATGCTCTAAAAACTGTATTCATCAAAAAATAATGAGCTTTTCGGACATAAATTCCATAGTCTATTGATATAGATCGTATATCGTGAGTGAAGACCCAAAACGACCCATTTTCAATTTAAACTACGATCAAAATGAGCTGTGTCATAAAAACAAAATGAAAAACATGCGTCAAATGTTGATTAGGAGTTTTTGAAAAACGTAAAATGTTCTAATTCCATGTTTTCGAAAAGGTGCAAAATGTTCTAGTTCCACGTTTTTGAAAAGGTGCAAAATGTTCTAATTCCATGCTTTTGAAAAGGTGCAAAATGTTCTAGTTCCACGTTTTTGAAAAGGTGCAAAATGTTCTAGTTCCACGTTTTTGAAAAGGCGAAAATGTTGTAATTCCATGCTTTTGAAAAGGTGGAAAATGTTCTAATTCCATGGTTTGAAAAAGGTGCAAAATGTTCTAATTCCATGTTTTTGAAAAGGTGCAAAATGTTCTAATTCCGTGTTTTTGAAAAGGTGCAAAATGTTCTAGTTCCATGTTTTAGAAAAGGTGCAAAAAGTTCTAATTCCATATTTTTGAAAAGGTGCAAAATGTTCTAATTCCGTGTTTTTGAAAAGGTGCAAAATTTTCTAGTTCCATGTTTTAGAAAAGGTGCAAAAAGTTCTAATTCCATATTTTTGAAAAGGTGCAAAATGTTCTAATTCCATGGTTTGAAAAAGGTGCAAAATGTTCTAATTCCATGTTTTTGAAAATGTGCACAATGTTCTGTTTAAATGCTCTCAAGACATATTTCAATATTTTTGTAGATAGTTGATATTGTTTTTAGCTAAAAATGGATATGGGTCATTTTGGTTCTTCACAGACGATATGTATCGCATGGATATAGTACCCACCTACTATATGAACTACTCTCTTCTTTTCATTTTTACCAGTTACCTGTAGCAATAAGTACAGTGCCATGCTACAGGCTACAGGGATAGAGACATGGACAGGAGCAATCAAAAATCAAATGTCGTAATTTTGTTGCGCTCCATTAAATCCACCCTGATGCTCCTACCTTGATAAAAATGAATAAAAAACAAATAATAATCCAGATACGAATCTTTCAGATTGAAAAAAAATTTAGCTCTGTTTGAAATTGAACACAAAACTGACGATGAGTGTTAATACTATGTAGACGCAGTGCAGACGGTGAGGTTCGATTGTAGTAAAAATAAATTATTAATGAAAATTGTAAAATGAGTTTGTGATAAAAAAAACAAGTTTAGTGTTTTAAACTGTGATAGAAACTAATAAAATACATTGTAATGGAATCCGAGTGTAAAGTATTGGACCCGAGTTATTACATTTTTATGACATCTCTCAGTCTTTTACGAAGTGGAATCGCTCCATTTTTTATTAATGGCTAAATGTCAAGTAGAACATAATGTAGTCGAGTGCATATTCATATCGTCATGATTTTTATTTTATTTCTCTCAATTACTTAAACTACTTGCTTTTAAATGCCTCATGGTCTCTCATTTGTTTTGTGTTCTCAGCCATATAATTTACTTATCGCCTATCGTAAAAAGGTTCACGCTGTGTCTCAAAACTCTGTAATACGTATCTGATATGTGACTCCTGTCCCGAGTGGTAGGACATAACAATTAAAAAACTCTGTCCATTTTCCAGCCTGTTTTGTGTCTATAATATTTTGTAATATTTTAACATTGGCTCTCGTGATAACTGTGCTGTAGTTGTAGTGCAGGGCACTTGAGATATGCAGAAACTGATATTTTAATGTTAATTTCCCTCAAATGCAGTCAGATAAATATCGGATAGGATGGTGGCAATGGCAATACTTAAGTAAAATAATGTAATCTATAATCTGCATAAAATGGGGTATGTTCTTTCGAGCTGTACGTGCAATTATATTTGATTCTGAGTAGCTACATATTGAGTGTGTTGAAGGGTGCAGATGGTGCGAGACTGTGTGGATTTTTCGGCAGAGTAGAAAATTTACAAAAAGTCGAAAAAGAATATATCGTCTGTGAAGAACCAAAATGACCCATTTCCAATTTAAGCTAGAATTAAAATGAGCTATGTCATAAAAACAAAATGAGATACATGAGTCAAATGTTAATTATTTTAACACTTTTTAACATTTTTAATTTTGAAAAGTGTAAAAGGTACTATTTACATGTTTTTGAAAAGCGTAAAATGTTCTATTTACATGTTTTTGAAAATCGTAAAATGTTCTATTCACATGTTTTTGAAAAGCGTAAAATGTTCTATTTATATATTTTTGAAAAGCGTAAAATGTTGTATTTACATGTTTTTGAAAAGCCTAAATTGTCCTATTAACATATTTTTGAAAAGCGCAAAATATTCTGTTTAAATGCTTTCAAGACATGTTTTAACATTTTTGTATATACATAGTTGACATTGTTTTTTGCTACAAATGGACATGGGTCATTTTGGTTCTTCACAGACGATATTTCCTGACACACGTGTCTCGTCTCAATAGGAAATAATAGGATGGGGCAACCAACTACAATAGTCCGGGCATCCAACACTCAACATTCAACACCACCGAGAAGAACACGAGAAGGATGATGGCTCCAAGAACTTATGGCAGTGTCAAATTCAATGCAGTCCTGCTTCCAGCATAGCACTCACACTTTAAAGCTCAGCTCAAGCCTCCCAAGGAAGCACAAACGAAAACGAACATGAGGATGAGACCGTGGAGCAAGAAGACAACAATATGCAAAATACCAAAAATGTTTATTCAGGGCATTTACACGTAGCATGATGCGAGCCTCGTCTAATATGTGTGTTCCTATAGTAAAAAGAAGGATCGGTGGAGAGGGAGCACTACGCTACGTTATTGGTCATGTACATACAGGATAATAAGGTGGAGGAGACAGTTGAAAGGATAGAGTACGTATAAAAGAGCGTATGATTTTACGGGGGTATTGCTCACTAGTCACTGTAGTCAGTGATGGCTTGTGAGTGTAGTGTGTCTCTTTCTGTTTCTGTGGCGTGGATTGGAGATGGAAAGCCAAATGGTTGTCAGTCGTAAATGTGAACAACAATAATGTAATATAGCGTAAACTATGACATGGACATGAACTGACTATTATGAGGTGCACATGTGAGGAGCTATATGCTATCTATATGGCTTATGGCCGGCTCATAATGTGGAAAAAAAATTTGTTGTTGTAATGTAATGTGGGGAAGGTATGGCTATGAGACAGCGCGGTGTATAGGGATGTCAGTCAGTCAGCAATTGTCAGTATATAATTTAGTTAGGCCACTTCTTCTTCGTCTTCGTCTTCTTCTTCTCGTAGAAAAGGTAAAGCTTGAGATGTGAAGAGCACAGGTGTTCGCTCAAAGTCTCGGACTAACTTTTAGTCTTGGTCTTCGTCTTGCCTCTGCTCTTGTTCACTCGTCTTCTTCGTCTTCTTTTTCTCCGGTCAGATTTTTCTTTTCGTGCATCACCTGTTGCGCTCTAGATTTTCGGTCTCTAAGGGAAAAATGCCTTGTTATCCAACACAATGGACTCGTACAATACACCTACCTCTTTCACCTTTTCTCAACCTAGCCACGATAGTGTCAAACTACCTACCAATTTAACATCAATAGAACAGCATAATCACATGCCCAACATTAACATTAGCATTAGCACTCTACGAAACCAATCCACAGATAAACGAATGTCATGCACTGCACAGTCCAGTCCCATATGCTATACTATACCAAAAACTAAATCGACTCACTCCACTGAGCAAATTACATTATACATAACATACTACACATTTTCCATCACTCATACTTCAGACTACATCAACATTTTATTTGCTCCGTGTATTTCTACCAAGACCAAGACCAAGACCAGCACCAACCCAGAGACGTAAATACTTAATGGGCCTCCACATAAAAACATTACGGAAACGTATCACGAGGCCTATTTACGTACACATGTAGTTTATTTTCCTTCCATACTTGATACGATCACACACAAACAGAGACACACACACACACATTGTAAACAGATTCTAAGTGAGGAATGTCACTGGCTTGAATTTCGTTTCTCTTTTTGGGTGTAGATGAGTCGGAGTCTCGAGACGAAGAGTGTGGTGGTGGTGGTGGATGAGGGAGTGTGTATCTACATAACTCTTCTGACGATTATCTGTGTATGTGGACCTACGGAAAAACTTCCTTCTTATACTTTTAACTTATGTGAGAATATGATTAAAGTGGGTCACAATCCACCCTTCTTCTAACCGACTAACGGGTTCTTTCTCAAACTTGCCCACACGCTAAACACACACACACAAATACCATGGGAGACCAGAACCAGAAGGGAAGGAGTCTGTAAACACATGGAACACATCTATGTTGTTTAGTCGTTTTACACTTATCCGTATGTACAGCATCAGTTTTATTTCCATAATTTTTCAATGTAGCCAGGGCCGGATAATGTGGCCTGCGCAGGCAGCCCCTGATGCCTGAATTTACTCAAAACATGTAAATGGAACATTGAGCACTTTTCAAAAATGTGTAAAAAAGAATATTTTGACATTTCAAAAACATGGAAATAAAACATTTTCCACTTTTATCAAAACATGTAAAAAGAACATTTTGCACTTTTCTGAATCAAGTAAAAGAAACATTTTTCACTTTTCTAAAACATGTAAATACAACATTTTGCTTTACCAAAAGAAAACCATCAATAAAATCCGATCAAAATGGTGGTTTTTGTATGGAAACAAATTGCTCCCTATAAAACCAATTCCTTCGCCCGGCCCTGAATGTAGCGATCCCATTCAAAATCCCAACTGGAATACTACTGACATATACTAACAGCTCGCATTAATAAAGGAAGGACAGATATAGCTTAAGTGCAGGTCCCTATAGCTATTTTAGTGCACTCTCCCAAAAGTAATCCTTGGTTTTTCTCGAGTACCAAGTTAATGACTGTACATTTTCCTACATAAAGTCTCTTTCTATGTGCGTGCAGATTTGAGAATGATGAGAGAAGTCATATCCAGAGAAGAAGAAAGTTGAGTAAATGTTTTATGTATGACACATCTATAGGAACGCCAACCTAAATGAGCCTCTTATATGTACAGATTGACTTCTTCCTTTTGAGGCTTGGACTCTCATTGGCTTTGCTTCGGCTCTCGCATTCTGAGATTCTGACGACAGTTAGTCAAACTTTGGGATGAACTCTGTATTGGATTAGGATTTACACATGGATATTTGATCCTTGATCCCCACATGTTTACATGTCCCATGTCCACATATTTGAAAATGAGCCATTTAGTTTGAAATTTGTTATAAGCATTTACAAATAGATAAGACTGTATATATGGCCCATATGGTCTGGCATACGCTTTACCACTCTTCCCATAGCCCCGTAGTCCCATACCCTTCAAATGAATTCCCTGTGTAGTGTGTAGTAATAACAGGAGCAATAAAGTTTACTTTCAAACATACATTTCTACAATGTGTCCACACAATCCAAGTAGTCTACACAGTGTTTACACTATTGTTCATGACAGTTTCTATCTCTGGTTCTGGTATTTTAGGTAATTCTATGGATGGAGGAGCTTAGCATTATATGCAACTAGATTATTTCCTTCTGTCTCCGTCTTTCCCACACCCATACGCTTTACGTATATTATATATTGTTACGTCAAGTTTTTTTTTGTCTGATCCACAATATATATATATATATATATATATATATATATTGAAATATCCTACACAAATCACAATAACATGGAAGCAATAGGAACAAGTAGGCTTAATTGTTTTCCTTAAATTGTTACACAACTTTTGATTTTTTTTTTCTTTATTCTTTCCTCAACCCTCCTCTTCTTTAAAAAAAAGATGCTTTTTAGTCCCGACTTGAACAGTGAATGCATCTGCGTACTCAACTTTGTACTTGGGTACATAGTGAATTATTGGTTTGGGTTTGGACGAGAATCAGACCAGAGCAGGGTGCATCTAGGTGTATGCATATAAGTAAAATTCCTCTGGAAAATTTGTTTTATAGTATGCCCTTGGATTTTTTGTAAAGTGGTCTGGTCATTAAACCTTACAGTGTGTATTATATAGTGTGTGCAGTCTACATCAATGTGCTCGCGAGCCCCGAACGATTATTTTACAGGAAAAAATTAATAATAAATGCAGTTTTAATTATGGATGCTTTACAGTACAGTCTGCAATGCTACAAATATTAGCTGGTACTTTACTGTGGGGATTCGAATTTAAAAATTTGCTTTTATTACATACCGTCTGTGAAGAACCAAAATGACCCATGTCCAATTTAAGATATACAATCAAAATGAGCTATGTCATAAAAACAAAATTAGGAGCATGCATAAAATTTTAAGTTAAGAGTTTTTGAAAAACGTAAAATTTTCTATTTATGTACATGTTTTTGAAAAGATGCAAAATTTTCTAATTTATGTTTTTGAAAACGTGCAAAATGTTCTAATTCCATGTTTTTGAAAAAGTGCAAAATGTTCTAATTTATGTTTTTAAAAAAGTGCAAAATGTTCTAATTTATGTTTTTAAAAAAGTGCAAAATGTTCTAATTTATGTTTTTGAAAAGGTGCAAAATGTTCTAATTCCATGTTTTTGAAAAGGTGCAAAATGTTCTAATTCCACGTTTTTGAAAAGGTGCAAAATGTTCTAATTCCATGTTTTTGAAAAGGTGCAAAATATTCTAATTTGTTTTTTTTAAAAGGTGCAAAATGATCTAATTCCATGTTTTTGAAAAGTGCAAAATGTTCTAATTTATGTTTTTAAAAAGGTGCAAAATGTTCTAATTCCATGTTTTCGAAAAGTGCAAAATGTTCTATTTAAATTATCTCAAGACATATGTATTTGAATATTTTTGTTGATAGTTGATATTGTTTTTAGCTAAAAATGTATATGGGTCATTTTGGTCCGTCACAGACGATAAGCAACTTTTGTGTACGGGTATTTAAATTTTATTGTCTAAATTGTGGCAGTCTCGTAATTTAAATTTTTTAAAAAATTAGTTAGAGTCAAGCATATTACCTACCTAAAATTGTACATGCAAAATCACCCTTTTTTACACGTAAATGAAAGCCTATAAAGAAAGAGATGTGATGGGGGAAGGGGCTGAATCTGTAATATTGAAAATATAGTGAAATGTATCTAAGATGAAATCCCTTAAATCTGCCCCGAGCTCATTATCAACAATTTAGACAAGACCATGAAAGAGCGTACAAGTCAAAGAGATTGGTGTTTACAAGGCCCAACTGGGACTGGGACTGGGAATCGAGAAGATAAAGTGCGAGAGCGTAGCCTGGGAGAGAGAGAGTGCAAGTACAAGTGTGGAGTGTCGTGTAGATTATTTGTGGAAGGTGCACACACTGCCACAGGGGAAGATACACCAAGAGTCATATATAGGATGTACTTAACGAATGTAGTATATCTCATGATCTCATGTGTGTGTGTAAAGCCTAGTAGAATGTAAAGAATTGTCCCAGCGTGTGTAAATTGTAGTCGAATTTCTCCAGGGAACTTCCTCACATTTCATAAATTTAACTTTTACAATTCAACAAGAAAACTTACATGAGACAATACAAGACGTCCACGTCGCACAATTATATATTATCTCTCCTACTAGTTGCACAGCCCAATCCTCCAAGCGTTGAGTTGGCTCAACAAGTGCGAAGTATAGCTGAGATCCTGGGCGAGGCATAGCTATATCCATATAGCAGCATCGTATATTCTATGATCTTCAGCTCTTCTTCCCTCCTTTGCCTTTTGGACGGGCTCAGCTGTGGAGTTTATACCAATTTTTTCCCTCGCAGGGCCGGATAATGCGACCAGCGCTGGCAGCCCCCGCTGCTTGAATTTAAAAAAAAAATGTAAATGCAACATTAAGCACTTTTCAAAAATGTGTAAAAAGAATATTTTGGCTTTTTAAAAACATGCAAATAAAAGTTTTTGTACATTTCAAAAACATGGAAATAAAACATTTTCCACTTTTCTCAAAACTTTTAAATAGAACATTGAGCACTTTTGCGAATCAAGTAAAAAGAACATTTTGCACTTTTCTAAAACATGTAAATACAACATTTTGCTTTACCAAAGAAAACATAAATAAAATCAAAATGGTGGTTTTTGTATGGACACAAATTGCAGCCTATAAAACCAATTTCTTCGTCCGGCCCTGTTCCCTCGTCTTCGATGCACATACTTTATCCTTATTGCAACCATTATTTCTGAGACTCATGACGACAACGACAACAACAACGAGGAAGAGTGCAATAATTACAACTACAAACTACAACTCACCGACACAGTCTCAAGTGAAGACGATATTATAAGTCGGTACTATTATGCATGCTCACCTTCCCACCCCTCCCCACCTCCAAGAAGCTAATGATAATCTAATGTAGTCTGATTTGCCATGCACCATGGTATGTCATGGCATAAGAAACCTTCACTTTGAAAAACTGGAAGTTCCCTTGAGAAAGTATTTTGCCAAATGTTATTCCCTGTAAAAAACTTGTAAGCTTCTCAGGACGCACATACTATGCAGTAGTAGTGGTGGTAGTAGTAGTAGTAGTAGTAGTAGTAATATCTGTAGTTGTTGTTTTTGCGCGTAGAAAAATATCCAAATCAAAATCAACTCCGTGCACATCTTTTACTTACAGCGAAAAAGAAAAAGTTTCATTGGAGGAGAGACTGAAGAAGAGAACTTGTTCAGAAATCATTAGGAGATAATCTGCTACAGAATGACGTAACAATGGAACATGATCATAAACTAAATTACATCATTCCACTCTGCTAAAGTATCAATAAATTCTTCAGGACCGAGACAGAGTGAAACTTGATTAGTCACACAGGTGCATTTTGCTAAAATTACTAATAACATTGTGTACACGAAAGGAATGGAAGCTCACATACCTCTCGGCCTCCTCCCCATCCATATCTTCCAAGTTACATACCTCCTACAGGCAAATTTGACTCTCTACACTCATCTATATAGCTCGTCGCCTGTTCAACAGGGTTTTAAATCATGCTCATCTACACATCGGCAGTCGGCATCCGTGATCGACAAGATCCACTAAATTCACTCACGGCTTGCAATCTTTAATTCTTCTTCTCCTTGTTTTGTCTCTGCAGGGCCGGACGAAGGAATTACTTCTAGGCAGCAATTTGTTTCCATACAAAACCCACTATTTTGATTTTATTGATAATTTTCTTTGGTAAAGCAAAATGTTGTATTTACATGTTTTTAGAAAAGTGCTCAATGTTCTAATTTACTGGATTCAGAAAAGTGCTCAATGTTCTATTTACATGTTTTAAGAAAAGTGGAAAATGTTTTATTTCCATGTTTTTGAAATTTACAAAAAAATTTATTTGCATGTTTTTTAAAAGTCAAAATATTCTAATTTGCATATTTTTGAAAAGTCCAAAATTTTCTATTTACATGTTTTGAGAAAAGTGGAAAATGTTTTATTTCCATGTTTTTGAAATTTACAAAAAAATTTATTTGCATGTTTTTTAAAAGACAAAATATTCTAATTTACATATTTTTGAAAAGTACAAAATGGTCCAATTATATATTTTGAGAAAATTCAGGCAGCGGGGGCTGCCTGCGCTGGCCACAGTGGCCACATTATCCGCCCCTGTGTCTCTGAAATCTGTGTGTGGGGATGAGCGTGGAATGGGTGGGGTGGGGGTGGGGACATTGGCATTATGGGCATAATATGAAGGGATGAAACTCTGCGGTAAAACACTTTCAGATTATATTTTCCCCTGTTATATATGATTTAGTAAATGGTGAATTTACCACAGCAAAAACAAAATTGAATGTGAAGCTATGCATGTCCAATCCAATGGGAGTCTCTCTCATCTTCCCTGAATTTCAGGTAAAAACGGATGTAAATTTGAGTTTGATGATATCAGAGAGTTGAAAAGGGTCCGTGCCTAATGTGAATGGGATGATGATGCTGTCGAGATATACAAATATGCGCTCTCCGCGTCTCGTTCCGTGTTTGTATCAGTCTCTAAATCAGACAAAGTAAATCAATTACATGTTTAACTCTTACTTTTCTTTCCCTACAGGCTCGGCCAATGCAATGGCTCGGGCTCCGCTTGGTTTTCGCTCTGCGTGCCCATTACATTACATGGCATGACTACATATATGTACATTCCTTGTAGTACCATTCACGCTCATGCATCTGATGTTACTGGAGGTCTTCAATGTGCAGTGCGCAATTCAATGGTCAGAATAGTCAGAACTCATGCTCTTCAGCTTTTGAGGTAATTAAATGAAAGTTTTTGAATTGGGATTTTGGGAATCTAGAGAAAAGTGTATGAAAAGCTGAAAAGCATGAAATTGAATGAAGATTTCGTGTTTACATGTTTACACATGCAGTGTGGCCCTTTGTGAGCCTTGTTGGGGGAAAAGGAAAAGGAATGCAAGCCCGAGTGGGTAAGTAATTGTCAATCGTTTACTCGTCCTCTGTACTCTCTGTGAACATGAAGGAAATTAAGGGCTTTCCTTGAATTTTATTACCCAAGCAAAGCAAATACAAATACATGGAAAGAGACCAAATAAACTGGAGAGAGAAAACTCACGAGAGATAAATCCCTTTGTTGACGGAATTCGTATTGAAATTCCTTCCTACCGCTCCGCTCTCCTCTCATGTGTATTCATAATCATTGAAATTGAACAAACAGAATAATTGCTACCTTGTTGTATAGTCCATCCATTGTAATTTCCAAATTCAATCCCTGTAACAAGCAAATACAAACAAACACAAAGTATCCAATGCTACAGGTACCTACTCCAATAGAAAACTATAATATGCTTATAGTCTATGGTATGACCTTAGGATCGTTTAATGTACAATGATAACGATACACAAAAAAAAGTCAATTTACTATTGGTGTAATTACTAAAGGTGGTTCAGGACTCTGTCTATGCATAATATACACAAGTATCTACATAGTAACATATATGAAAAGAATAAAGGGTTGCTCTTGTTCAGGGCCGGACGAAGGAATTGAACTTAGGCAGCAATTTGTTTCCATACAAAAATTACCATTTTGATCGGATTTTATTGGTGGTTTTCTATGATAAAGCAAAATGTTGTATTTACATGTTTTAGAAAAGTGCAAAATGTTCTTTTTACTTGATTCAGAAAAGTGCTCAATGTTCTATTTACATGTTTTGAGAAAAGTGGAAAATGTTTTATTTCCATGTTTTTCAAATGTACAAAAAATTTTATTTGCATGTTTTTGAAAAGTCTGAATATTCTTTTTACATATTTTTGAAAAGTGCAAAATGTTCCATTTACATGTTTTGAGAAAAGTGGAAAATGTTTTATTTCCATGTTTTTCAAATGTACAAAAAATTTTATTTGCATGTTTTTGAAAAGTCTGAATATTCTTTTTACATATTTTTGAAAAGTGCAAAATGTTCCATTTACATGTTTTGAGAAAAGGGGAAAATGTTTTATATTTCCATGTTTTTGAAATGTACAAAAAATTTTATTTGCATGTTTTTGAAAAGTCTCAATATTCTTTTTACATATTTTTGAAAAATGCCAAATGTTCCATTTACATGTTTTGAGAACATTCAAGCAGCGGGGGCTGCCTGCGCTGGCCGCATTATCCGGCCCTGCTCTTGTTCTGTGGCTGTATAGACAGTGCTGAAATAATGAGCCTGGATTAAATGCTCATTTGATTTATCGTTTATTCACGTGTAGTCTCTGTAGAGTATATAACGTGGCCCTGGCTCTGGCCAGGTATCTTGTTGCTACGTGTATTGGAGGGAGGTTGGGAGGAAGAGGATGCTGGATTTTACATGACTATCTCTCAACAAAATCATCATCATCATCATCATCATCATCATCATTTATTTCCATTGAAAGCTATCGTGAGTGCACAGACTGCTCACTGGACTTTCAGTTCCTGTGGCTATACAGAGAGATAGGGATGCGCAGAGTGCAGTCGCAATCCATTGCAGTTTTCTGACTCTGGTCCTGGTTCTGAGAGACTAATCCAATTTCCATTGGAAATTAAATGCAGCCAATTATTGTAATTACTCGAATGTTTGCATTGTGAGCAAGGAGTGTTTGACTTTAATTCAAATTCAAATTCAAATTCAATGGAAGTACCTACATACTCATACAGCATCTCCATGAGATTTATGAGGATGACGAAAAGGAAAAGGACGCGAAGAACTGCTTGAATAATGAAAGGATAAGAATTCTCATTGATTTGAGTTTGAGAGTCATGTGAGGATATTCTACATTCAAATATTTTTCGAGAGAATGTTGAGTGTTGTGTATGTCAAATCAAAGCTACGCTCAAGATTTTATACAGGCATAAAGGATATTCTTTTGATTCTGTACACAACCGGCCTGTGAAGAAGTCAAAGTTCACAAGTGTAAATCTAAATGTGAAAATCAGAGTCGTCATATCTATATATAGGCTTTGCCGTCTTTCAAAAGTATATATAGAGTATATAGAGAGAGTTAATTATGTACACAGAGTATGTGGAAGCGTCCAGAGAATAAATGAGTTGAATTTTTTGACGCAATTTAATTTAGGGTGCGGTGACTTCCGCTCTGTTTTATCCACTTGTGATTTGATTCAACGCCTTTTCCTCTAACCAAATAATTTCCTGTGTTATTTCAGGTCATATATCATTCACTATACTATTTGGCCAGCCAATTCTTTTGACACGATTAGTAGTAGGTAGTCCCTCCGTTTGGAGTTTGGAGCAGTGGATATTTCTCACTGTTGACTGTGTATATAGCTCGTTCCGCGTCCTCATCATCATATTATCATCCTTAATAAAGGGTTACATTTCAGATTGGAGGCCCACTAATAAAAATAATGGGAGGTGAGCCCGGGCCGAACATAGCTACACTGGGTTAATATTCAGAGCGAGCAGAGTCCACACACACACACACACACACACAGTCTGTGGGATGCGGCAGACGGGATGCACCAATGCACCTCACCCTTCCCTCCCTGTACTGTGAAAGAACATAAACGTCAAAGTCTAACCGAGTCATCATATCACATCACATCACCCACACCAACACCAACACCAACCCACACCAACCTGTACCATTTCCGTCTACATTTTTATCTACTAGTTAGTTACTTCCATGTAGAGTGTAGTAGGGAGGTTATTTGGGCTCTTTCCTCACTCTCTCCATAGCTCCATTGTGTTCTGTTGACTGTTTTGAGTCGGACGAGACAAAATGTTACCGACTAGAATTATCCTTGACATGACTCTGAGATAACTTGGGCATCCAACAATACAACTGCATCTCACTGAACTTACACACAGGACAGAGTAAATCAAACTCTGAGCACGTCCACGTCCACGTCCCTACTCTGCCGCAATGTATGCTTTTCAAATGTCATCTCGTCACAGTCCCAGACGCAACAGAAAAGTAGAGCGCAAATGCACGGTGACGGTGACGGTGAGGAGTGGAAGAAGGAAAAAACAGAAAACAAATATAGCGGTATGTAAAAAGTTAAACAGATATGGAGTATGGAGCGGGAGGGAATTTTTATTTACACCGTGTTAAAAAAATCCTTTGTGCAGAAATCGCTTCAATCACGGGAAGGAACTTATAAAAGTGTACAGCTACGATCCTACGCTGGCAACATTATAACGCATAGGGCTCACATATTATTATTGAAGAACCAAAATGACCCATATCCAATTTAAACTAGAATCAAATCGAGCTATGTCATAAAAACAAAATGAAAAACATACGTAAAATGTTGACTAGGAGTTTTTGAAAAATGTAAAATGTTCTATTTTCATGATTTTTAAAAATGTTAAATGTCACATTTACATGTTCTTAAAAAGGTGCAAAATGTTCTAATTCCATGGTTTTAAAAAGTTGCGAAATGTTATAATTCCATGTTTTCGAAAAGTGTAAAATGATCTATTTACCAAGGAGAATACAATACTAGGAGGTGGGTTCCATCGCAATGCTAAAGTTCCCATGGGGTTTCAAGTATTTCTTAGAAAAATGCGTGACGTCACGGGTTGATATCAGTTGAGCGCGAAGTTTGCACAATACTGCATCCTCAACCGGCTTAACTAGGCCGTTTTGTGTTTTAATAGTTACTTCGCTATACATAAATAATTAAGTTAATAAAATGGGTTTGGTATGCGCTATTGCTGAGTGTACAAATTCATCTAAAACAAAGAAGGAACGTGGAAATGATCTTGTGTTTCATAGATTTCCTAAAGATCCTGAAGTTAGCAATTGGTGGCTTGTAAAATGTAAACGACAGGACCCAGTTAATGTTAAATCAGCCACAGTGTGTTCCGATCATTTTGTCTGTAGTGATTACAAGAGAGACTTAAAACACGAATTACTAGGATTACCCACAATTAAAAGATTAAAATGTACTGCAGTTCCGAATGTGTTTTTGTTTCGACCTACAAAAATTCAAAACAGTGGCCGGGAGTCAAGAATAGAAACAAGGAACCAGAAACAACAAATAGAAGAGATTATGGAATCTTGGTCAGATGCTCAAGTAGAAAACAATAGTAAGTTGACAATAAGCACAATCAGTAACTCACTTTGACTTCACCCATGCAATCTTATTTATGTAAACTTTTAAATTCTGCATACTTATATGTTACTGGGTTAACAATATAGTTTGTATTACAGCTTTGAATGAAACCAACGATAATGTACAGAGTTCCATTCCCACTGAAATTACTGACCAATCTTCCCCAAACGATGGTAATTAACTATGTATTAGTATATGCATATTATTGTATACACTACATAATATATCATAGTAAAGACCTTCTGTAGATAATCAAGCACGTTTATAATAATATTTTTTCACATATTAAGGTGACTGTTACGATCATAAAAATTCATCCATCACAGAAAACCTTCAAATGACAGAATTGAAAACTATAATTCAGAAACAACGTACTGAGATATTACGATTGCACTCTGTCATTCGTTCTCTTAGATCCAAAATCTGTAGTAATCACAATTTTACTCCTAAGCTTCACAGCATATTCAGTGAACCACAAAAACAGAAATTGTCAGGAAAAAAAGGGTTAATTGGACAGTTCAGGACATTACAAAAGCAATGTCGATTCGTAGTGTAAGTTTAAAGGTGTATAGAAACACACTGAGTTCCACTAAAGTTCCACTACCTTCAATTCCAACTCTTAATAAATGGGCTAATCGCTTTGTATGTGAAGAAGGGTTTTTAGCTGATGTTATAAATGCTATTAAAACAACATCCTTCAAAATGGACTATTTCAACAAGCTAGGAATTATTTCCTTTGATGAGATGTCTATCGATTCAAAAAATGTGATTGATCCAACTTTCCACAAGATAGTTTCTCATTCTAAAGTACAAGTGGTTATGGTCAGAGGAGTTTGCTCATCGTGGAAGCAGCCGATATATTACAGCTTTAATACAGACGTCAATAAGAGTTAACTATTTCAAGTTATACACAAACTGGAAGAAGCTGGAATAATAATATGTGGTGTGGTCTGTGATCAAGGTGCGGAAAACAGAAGTCTTTTAAAAGACCTTGATATGAGTGCTCAAAATATGTACTTGGCTAATCCCAATGATCCAAGTCGAAATGTGTACTTTTTTGCTGACGTTCCGCACTGCCTAAAAAACATACGAAATCATGTTATTGACGACGGTGTAATGTTGAAAGACGGCACAATCATAAACAAAAATGTATTGAAGATTATGGCTCAAAAAATGGAACGGAATTAAAATTATGTCCAAATTTTACAGTTGCATCTTTAGAGATATCCGGGGCTGAGCGTATGAGGGTGAGACCAGCTTTCCAGTTTTTTTCTCATAGAACAGCTACTTTAGCAAAATTTTGTTACCCAGAAGCGCCCCAAATTGCCGAATTTTTTGAAATAATAAATAACGGAGTGGATGTTTTAAATTCAAGAATTCCAATAGATTCAAAACAGCCTTTAAAATCTGGATTCGGTTTTAATTACGAAAATCAAGTTTCTGCTTTAAACAACCTACACAATTTAATCTCAAGTATTAAGTTCCTCACAAAAAAGGTAAATTTGAAGAAAGCTTTGCTGCCGTGCCAAAATGGATTTCTTATTTCTATAAAATCGGTTTTTGGTTTATTTGAAGAATTAAAATGTAAATACGGAGTTAAATATATATTAACGTCCCGTCTTAATTAAGATTTACTAAAAAGCTTCTTTTCGAGAATCCGCTCATTTGGTGGACCAAATTCTCACCCGACGGCACCTGAGTTTAGGTACAGAATGCGATTAGCATTACTTGGCTCCCAGCCTAAACTTCCTGGCGGAAGTAATGTGGATGAATGGGAAAGTGGTAATACTTACTTATGCACTCCAATTATTTCAATTAAAAAACGGAAAGAAGTACTGCAACAATCGATTATGGATGAAGTCATGAAGAGTTTAGATATTGTGGCATGTTATTCAACTTTTTTATTTTTTGAAAATGTAAGAATATCTTTTAAAGTTATAACATGACACAATATCTAAACTTTTTTTCTTATAAAAGGCAAGTAAAAAAAAAACACTTCAGTCACTAAAGATGTAGACGTAGAATCTTTAAGGTATTTAGCAGGGTATTTAGCATGGAAGCTTGGTAGAAAAAATAAATTAGTTTATGGAAGCATTAGCAGTGAATTAAATGGGCAGAACAAATCTGCACACAAGTCTTTTCCATGGATCGAAATGCTGTCACGAGGCGGATTAGTAATTCCAAACAATTATATCTACATGAGTACTGTCTCGTGTGAGGACGAATTTCGTAACCTTTATCCATATTACCAGCACAGTAATTATTGTGCTATTAAATTAGTACATCACATTCATAGGCTGCATCCGACCATTGATCTGCCAATAATCAGGGAATTCATTCACACGCGTATGCGAATACGAGTGAAGTATTTAAACGAGATACGATACAAATCAAAAATTAATTCAAAAAAATCTAAGCAATTTGTTAAAAGTTAAATGTTGAAATATAACAATAAACAACTAAAAATGAAATAAATCTCGTTCAACTTATTTCTATTTCACCAAGAGGAGCCATAGCATAGCAGCTGCAAAACGCACTATCTTATTGGTTATAAGTCGAAGCTAGTGGAAGTTTGCACGGTCACTCACGCATTCCTGCTCGAGGGAGCAAAACATTGATATCAACAAAAAACGTCACCATAAAGAGGAGCCGATCCCCTTCCTTGCATTGCTGGAAGGAACCCACCTCCTATTGTACCCTCCTTGCTATTTACATGTTTTTGAAAACGTGCAAAAGGTTCTAATTCCATGTTTTCTAAAAGGTGCAAAATGTTCTATTTAAATGCTTTTAAGATATATTTGAATATTTTTGTAGATAGTTGATATTTCTTTTAGCTAAAAATGAATACGGGTCATTTTGGTTCTTCACAGACGATATGGGTAAAAAAGTACCTTGGGTAAATATTGTCATTTCCGAAACGATTTCCTTTCCATATTATTTTTACGCGTAGGAGACGTCCATTTGATTAAATAGTGCATAGGGAGTTACAGAGGAGAATTAGTAGAGTTTTAGTCAGGATATATTTCCTTGAGCAGGTAATGCAATCAGCACAGCGTAAAAACAGGAGATTACTTTAGTAAATTACGTTCAAATAGTAATGGTGGATGTGCATGTACATATTATTCGGATGTCCTGGTTTGATACCTGCTGCTCACAGCTACACCTCCGGTCTCCCCCTCAAAGACACATTGCTGTAGTATGTACGACCAATAAACACCAAAAGTCGAAATAATCAGAGCTGCCTACAGATTCTAATTGGGGTTTAAATTCAATGGTCCTGGTCGTGGTCATGGACTCATTGTGACGGAAGAGGAGTTATTAGCTTGATTATCCTTCTTGATTGCATTACTTTTCTGGAAATTGTGACAGTGACCTCATACTTTACAGGGCCGGATGAAGGAATTGCTTCTAGGCAGCAATTTGTTTCCATACAAAAACCACCATTTTGATTGCATTGATGGTTTTCTTTGCTAAAGCAAAATGTTGTATTTGCATGTTTTACAAAAGTGCTCAATGTTCTTTTTACTTGATTCAGATAAGTGCAAAATGTTCTTTTTACTTGATTCAGAAAAGTGCTCAATGTTCTGTTTACATGCTTTGAGAAAAGTGCAAAATGTTTTATTTCCATATTTTTGAAATTTACAAAAAAATTTATTTGTATGTTTGCGAATAGTCTCAGTATTCTTTTTACATATTTTTGGAAACTGCAAAATGTTCCATTTACTTGTTTTGAGAAAAGTGGAAAATGTTATATTTCCATATTTTTGAAAACAAAAAAATTTATTTGTATGTTTTCGAAAAGTCTCAGCATTCTTTTTACATATTTTTGAAAACTGCAAAATGTTCCATTTACACATTTTTTGAAAATTCAAGGAGCTGGAGCTGCCTGCGCTGGCCGCATTATCCGGCCCTGATACTTTACATTGTAGCCAATCATAATTTAATACGGGGTACACACACGCTATAATATGATACTACCGGTGCTGGTACTGTATATGTGTAACTTGTGTGGCTGTAGCATTTATCGGATTTTTAGAGACTGACATGATACGTGGGGGTATGTGTGATACTGGAAGAAAACTTTGAGAGGATCTCGAGTCACGTCAGGAGGATGTCATGAGGGGCAATTGGTAAATAAATACGTGTGTGAATCAAAAATTAATCCGCACTAGTGCAAGTCACTCTGTGTACAGGCTGAGTGGAGAGAATGTAGAGTGAGAGAGAGAGAGGGATCGACAGAACACGACATATTGTCCCAACCACAAGGATCTGGGGAGAGAGACCTCTCATATCATCGTCCATCTCCATCGGCCATAGTCACTCACTCGCACTGCACTGGTACTACTGACAAGTATCTTGAATCAAGTGCAACCAGATATTTCCCCGTCTTCCTCAGGTGTAGAATGTAGAAATACAAATATCCATAGAGTGAGAGTGTGTACCTTCCCTAGCTATTTAAAAATTGTGATCTCGGGGAAATCCTGTGTAGTGCATGGGACATGGCTAATCGTACGTAGTACCTAAGTAGTATTTAAAAAAGATAAAACGAACATTGTCTCCTTATCGTTAATTTCTACTCGCGCAAGTGTTGGCTTGTAAGCATAATACATCTGTAGCTTTTGAAATGTATGCATAAACAAGGCTGCCTGGACAGAGAGGTACAGGGACATGAAATGATGGCGAGTCACACTCTGTGGGCACAGCTGTATGTGACTTGTACTTGTGTCACTCCTATGAGTCTTCGCTGCCTTTCTGTCACAGGCACAATCACCATGTCTGCGGGAATTACAGACAGGTTTCATGCCTACACACTCAGATACCATCAGAGAGGTGACCAAACTATAAGTCTCATTCCGATTCCGATTGTAAGTACCTACACAGTAGTTGTGGTACTACTCACTCTCTTGGGTATGCATATACTAATATGAACTTGGTCAATTTGTAGTGAAGATTCTCACTCAAATCCGGGCCTCAAGCCTTTTCTCATGACAAACTCAACAATTGGCCGTGGATTTAGTGCGGAGCCGAAGAGAGTGAGAGAGGGGCGAGATGGACTTGGGCGGAGGAGAGGATGCGGATTAGATGGATGATGTGAGAGACGAGGAGCCAAGTCAAAAAGCCAGGAGCTCTCAAGACGCTACTCCTTTGTATTAATATATCAAAGTGGAGACTTTGATTTCACAATGGATGAATGGAGTTGGAGCAGTACGTCATATTACACGCAGATGACAAACTTATTCATCTCATCCCGTCTCGATACTCTTTGACATTTCCATGACAAAGACAGGAAGACGCGGAGCTCAATTATTTATGCGGAACTTATAATGCACTGTCATACATAGCTACGCATGTACACTCTCCAAGCATCTCAGGTGTAATAAAGGAAAATCTCTTGGACATTCTTTATACGTGGCCTGCATTGTGCTACGCTCCTCACTGCACTGCTCTCCTCTGGGTTGATGTACCCACATCCACATCCCAGTTGATCTGTATGTGTCCTGTGTATAGGAAAAGGAAAGAGCGCCGGGAGCAGGGTGAGATAAATTAGCGAGTGTATAGCGTGTAACCGGAACGGCGGGACAGATCAGCAGGAAAACCGGAAAAAGTCAGCGGGGTATTTATTATTGAGCATGGTCGTGTCTCCTCCGCCGAATTTGAATTCTTATTCAAAGCACCACTATCCCACCCTTGTTTTTTTCCAACAAAAAAAAAGACAATTAAAATCTCTTTATAAGTATCCAGGATTTATGTCTTACTTTCAAAATTATTACTCTGCATCATCATCATTATCCCTATAGACTTAAGGCTGATTTCCATAGAAAGCGTCAACGCCAAAAATCGCTAGCGTCAGCAATTTTTTGAAAAGTTGCTGCTGATTTTTGTTTTCCATGGAAGGCGTCAAGCTGCATTTTTTGACGCTGGCGCAAAATTTGACGCTGACGCTGACATCAAGCTGAGTTTGATATTTGACGCTAGCGGCAGCAAGTTTCGAGCAGCAAAACTGTACGCGCATGGGCAATAAACTGAGATTTCAACCAAGGAGCTCTCAACTATTCTCGAGTTTAACATATTTCGTCTTTTCAAAACAAAATTTTTACTTTTAACATGTAACCTAATGCCCCTGACTTTGAACTCACTTTTTTACCATTAGTTCAACATTAAAACAAAAATTAACATTACCAAGTTACATGCTTTGTAACAAATTAAAGAGCAGTAAAGTCAGTTTTCACACAGCAAATGTAGGTTGACATGAAGTATCGTATTTGCAAAGAAGTATAATTATTGCTTTTGTTATTCAATTAGTTCTAATTTAAGCGTTAATTTTTATATAGTAATTATGCTAACCATATATGTAAGTTTTCTGAAGATTAAATGTTTTAAACTTAAATCTCATGGTTAGCAATCATTAACTGAAATTAAATGAATCCAGCAGTTACACGTCAATACCAGCCATAATGTCATAATTAACTTACATATCTCAAAACTTAATACAATTAGGCTTATTAGTTCGTTGTTATTTTGTGCAATGAATTACTCTGACCATTTTTGAATCAAATAAAATCAAATTATTGTTTGAATTCGCCGGGGTACTTGCCCGGCTATATTTAAAACTTGACGCTTTTCTGAAATTGACGCGACCTATGGAAAAGCAATTCAAAATTGTAGCGATTTTTGAAATTTTTGACGCTGCGATTTTTTTTAGCGATTTTGAAAAAAATCACGCAATTTTAAGCGATTTTGTTGACGCTTTCAATGGAAACCAGCCTTTACTCTTATTGTTCCAAGTGTGTGAGAGGAAAAAAACTTACACAAAGTTACTCTTTAAAAAAAAATAAAAAAAAAATCTTTTCTTCACTTCCGACTTCGACTTTGTACTGCAGCGTAATAGCGACAGTTTTTTTTCGTGGCCTCGGAAATTTTCACATTAATTATTTTAATTCGGGTATGGCGGTGGATGCCTATGACAGAGTTGAATTTATTACCTCAAATTAACCCAATTAAATTTAATACACCCACTCATATGGCATGAATATCCGTATGTTCTAATTCTAAAACGGGTCTGATTTTTTTTTCTGCAATTGTATGTAGCTACAAGAGTGCCATAGGAGGACGGACGGAAATGCATAAGAAGTTCCAATAGAAATGCCAAAGACTGTTAAGTACAAATGGTGATTTGTTCGGAGATTCATGCGTATGTTGTGGCATAATTTTGTGTCACCTTCTTAATGAGAAACATTTCAGAGGCTTTTAACCAAGTCAAATCGGCACTGAGTATGGAAAATGAATAATAACTTATTTACTGACTATTAGAAATATTTACTGTGTGAGTCTGTTTACAGTGGTGCTCAACACTTTACAAGTATTAGCCGAGAGTCGTACACTTTCCACTCCTCCGTCTGTTTACCATTCATAAGTCTCTCGTCCCCCCTTCGCTTCGCCTTCGTCTTCGTCGAAAATAAATGGAGAGGGAACTGTATTTATTTAGTGTTTTACACAAAAATGAACTTTAAACCATGAAACCGGCCCACACTACTTATTTGTTAATAACTTTTCGTTTCCCCTTTAGAAACTTTGGAGGATACACTCAACCACACAGATGAGCTTCTTTCTTTGCACTTGTCCCTGTCTACACATACATCTTATTACAGAGTGATTATGCACATAGTTGTATCCATGTATCTCTCGTATAGTGATTTTCTTATGGTCCTCATTGGTTACTCGGGAGACCTGAAGCTGCTGAAGATGAGCTTTGACGGGTTAATAGAAAAAGTAACGTATGGCGAAGGAAATATTTGTTATCGAAAACGTCTGGACGTTGCCTTGGGATCCAGCTCATCCGCTTTCGGAGAAAACCAGATAAAGAGGCTACAGGAACATAATAATATCGTCTGTGAAGAACCAAAATGACCTATATCCAATTTAAGCTAGAATCAAAATGAGCTATGTCATAAAAACAAGATGAGAAATATGCGTAAAATCTTAATTAGGAGTTTTTGAAAGTGCAAAATGTTCGATTTACACATTTTTGAAAGTGCAAAATGTTCGATTTACACATTTTTGAAAATGTGCAAAAGGTTCTAATTCCATCTTTTCGAAAAGGTGCAAAATGTTCTAATTCCATGTTTTCGAAAAGGTGCAAAATGTTCTAATTCCATGTTTTTGAAAAGGTGCATTATATTCTAATTACAGGTTTTTAAAATGTGCAAAATCTCCTATTTACATCCTTTTGAAAAGTGTAAAATTTTGTATTTACGTATTTTTGAAAAGTAAAAAATGTTCTATTTACACGGTTTTGAAAAGTGTAAACTGTTCTATTTACATATTTTTGAAAAGTGCTCAATATTCTATTTGTTTCAATGCTCTCAAGACATATTTGAATATTTTTGTAGATAGTGGATATTGTTAATACCAACAAATGGATATGGGTCATTTTGGTTCTTCCCAGACGATATACAGCTGAGAAGCTACGCTCCACAGACTGCCTCGAATCTTCCCTGCCTTCCTACCATTTGTTTCTTTGTTAGTATAGTCCTCCCCAAAAACCGAGAAACACTTGTTGTCCATACTCCATATTGACTTTGACTCTCTGACTTTGACGTTGACTTTTAGCTCTGATCTTCGGCAAAGATGACAGATGATTCTGTCAAAACATATAAAACGTTCAATTTACACATAGCTCATCTTTAAGTAGGAGCTTCTTTTTTTTTGTATTTTATTGGGCAATACAATGCGGAGTGTTGTTTCCCCATCAATATAAATCATATTATCATGCCCAAGCAAATGGGATACTTTCAAAGTTTCAACAACAAAAACAAAACATGCAGACTCCAGATAGATACGCCTACACATAATGAAAAAATGTTTATTTCAAGACGAGAGGGAGGGACTCGGCACTATGCACACTATGTAGACTGTAAATAAACGAATATGCTGATGTCCCATTCTGACTGTGCGCCTGGTTAAGGGAGATAACATTTGTTTTTTGGATTGTCAATACTCAGACACACACACACAAGAGGAGATATATATAATTAATATAATTAATAATTTTTTGCCAAGTACATCAATAAACTGTGAAGATACTTTTGCATACGAAACTCAAAAAGGTGTAATAAAAGACGAAAGGGAAGGTTCTCTACTTGAATTGTCTATACAATTATCACCCTGTCAATTATTGTACTTGTGTAGATAACAAATATCTATCGGAACATCTAACTAATGGAAATGTAATATAAACATTGTTTGCATTATATTCATATAGAGCCAGCCGCTAATTAATGGTAAAATTTAATTCCAGTTTAGTCACTGAACCAGAATCACAATTTAACTACCGACCATCCACCTGTACCACAGCACCAGCTGCAGGTATTGGAATTTAGAATGTATCGAACTTCCCCTTAAACTTGGCTTCTCTGGTTCTGGTTCTGGTTCTGGTTACATCTGGATCTGCAAAAATTCTTGTGTGTCGTGCTCGACAAGATGGGATAAGAAATATAACTTTAAAGAAAATATTATGCAGAATCCTGAGCATGAGCGCTTCTTGGCTTGATTTTAATGTCCATCTCGTTTCCTTTTCCTCCATATGGGCTATGCGAGGAGAGGCTCGTCCACAAATATTCCACACTAATAACAAGTCAAAGGACAAAAGCTTCATTTGATACTACAAAGCATTATGCTCGCAATCACAATCAACTAAGGCCATTAAAGATTCAAGTGGCGTGAGGAGAGACAGCGACAGGAGCAGCATTAGCAAAAAGGAACAAGTCCTTAAGAGAAGAAGAATCAACGCTCAGAGATTATTATGAACAGGATACAGTTTATATTATGCTCTGGTCTGGGATGCTGTCCAAGTCCAACGGATGGCCGTCTCTTTGGCAGGGCCGGGCGAAGGAATTGCTTTTAGGCAGCAATTTGTTTCCATACAAAAACCACCGTTTTGATCGGATTTTATTGATGGTTTTCTTTGGTAAAGCAAAATCCTGTATTTGCATGTTTTAGAAAAGTGCAAAATGTTCTATTTACTTGATTCAGAAAAGTGCTCAATGTTCTATTTACATGTTTTAAGAAAAGTGCAAAATGTTTTATTTCCATGTTTTTCAAATGTACAAAAAATTGTATTTGCATGTTTTTGAAAAGTCAAACTATTCTTTTTACATATTTTTAAAAACTGCAAAATGTTCCATTTACATGTTTTGAGAAAAGTGGAAAATGTTTTATTTCCATGTTTTTGAAATGTAGAAAACAATTAATTTTAAATGTTTTTGAAAAGTCTCAATATTCTTTTTTACATATTTTTGAAAAGTGCAAAATGTTCCAATTACATGTTTTTTGAAAATTCAAGCAGCCGGGGCTGCCTGCGCTGGCCGCATTATCCGACCCTGCTCTTTGGCCATTTACGAGGAGATGAGATTGGAAGCTGTGTAGTAGTAGTAGTAGTAAGATCGTCGTGTTATCCCATCTTAAGTCCATGTTGCTCAACAGTTACAAGCACTAGGACGATTGTTGAGTGCAATGAGACTCTGTCTTCTCTGGCCTTCTTGACTTTTATCCCTTTGAGCTCCCACATTCGACATCGACATCGAGGATGGATGGAGAGTCGACAGAGCTAAACGCTACGCCGTCTCCCATTGCCATTTCCCATCCCCATCGCATCCCATGCCATACGGTAAAGATTCCTCTCGGTTGACTTAGTTGACTAGTTGACTTACTCGCTGTACATGTAGATAATATGGACAACTTCTGCCAATTTCTTATCAAAACTGTGAGAGCTGTGAGTTGGCTGCGCTCTGCTCGGATGGGACGGTGGGTGCACGTGTTCATCAGTCAGAGAGTCATTAGTTAACCGACGTCAGCGAGTCATAAAAAGGGGTGTGACGAGATGTTGATGGATGTACAATAACTCATCGTCACAAGTATGACGGGACGGCATTTTTACCACATAATCCATCCTGCAGCACAACACTCACTCAGCTCAATACGAATAAATAAATGCCATTTTCTTACGATTATTCATATTGCGAGTCTCACAATCACAGGGCCGGATAATGCGGCCAGCATAGGCTGCTTAAATTTTTGCAAAACATGTAAATGGAACATTTTACACTCTTCAAAAAATATGTAAAAAGAATATTGAGACTTTTCAAAAACATGCAAAATCAAAAATTTTGTACATTACAAAAACATGGAAATAAAACATTTTCCCCTTTTCTCAAAACATGTAAATAGAACATTTTGGACTTTTCTGAATCAAGTAAATAGATTATTTTGCACTTTTCTAAAACCTGTAAATACAAAATTTTGCTTTATCAAAAAAAACCACCAATAAAATCCGATCAAAATGGTGGGTTTTGTATGGAAACAAATTGCTGCCTAAAAGTATTTCCTTCGTCCGGCCCTGCACAATCAGTCCCATAGCCCCAGCACGAAGGCGTTTTGCGTATGTAAGCATATGCACACTCTCTCCTCCCGCTCTTTGTTTTATGGATCTTCGGTTTATTAGTCTCAATTTTAGACACCCTGCAATCAGCTTTAACAGCGGAAAATGAAGAGAGATGTGACAGACGGGGCAGACTCGTAGAGGAAGAGAATAGAGATTAGAATAGAACTAATTTCTTCGGAGACTATCAAAAAAGATTCTCTATTTTTTACAACCAATTGGCTCTTGACAAAATATTATCCTTCTCTCTTCTTTTACGACCTAATGATGCGGATGTGTAAATGATCACACATTTCGTCTTAGATTTCAAATTCACACAACTCCGTAGGTAAGTACGTACGCGGACAGCCCAATAATAATTAAATGTGTATTACAATATGAAGTTACCTGGTCTTTGAGACAGTATTACTAATACACGCCATTGCTTCATGTTGGAATGGCATATGAAAATATTTAATCTGAATTCCATATTTTACGCATTCCTCTGAAGGTCACAATTTATTTTACTCTGCTGAATGCAATGGAATGGGGAGCCTAGACCTGAGAAAAAACCAGTTTTTATAGTACATAATAATTGGGGTGGAACGCGGAGGTGTCCTCCCATAGTAAATTCTACTCTTACTGTTTATAGGGTAATATTATGCGGACGACGAGTGTGATTTTGTTTTTCATCTTGAGATGCTCGTGGAATTTACTGGCAGTATAGAAACATCATGGCAACTTATCATGGATTTGATGTTTGTTTTTATTTAGACTTGGAGCTGGAGCGGTGAGAGTACGTTTCCGAGCTGCACCACGTGCCCTCCCTCATTGCCACTATTGCCAGGCACCTCCAATGGGGGATCCAAACAAAGATTGAGAGACAGAGAGCGAAAGGGGGTAAGACAGTCCCAGTCAATCTTTATTGGTTATGATTCAATTTTATTACTGTTAATTCTCGTAGGATACAACATTTGATTATGGGTTGTCTGATAATGGGCCTGGTGGAGGAGAAGGAGAGGCAACTGCAGCACGTAGTCTCCATCAAAATACACATATCGTCTGTGTGAAGAACCAAAATGACCCATATCCAATTTACGCAAGAATTAAAATGTGCAATGTCATAAAAACAAAATGATAAACATGCCTGAAATGTTAATTAGGAGTTTTTGAAAAAAGTAAAATGTCCTATTTACATGTTTTCGAAAAGGTGCAAAATGTTCTAATTCCATGTTTTCGAAAAGGTGCAAAATGTTTTAATTCCATGTTTTTGAAAAGGTGCAAAATGTTTTAATTCCATGTTTTTGAAAAGGTGCAAAATGTTCTAATTCCATGTTTTCGAAAAGGTGCAAAATGTTCTAATTCCATGTTTTTGAAAAGGTGCAAAATGTTCTAATACCATGTTTTTGAAAAGGTGCAAAATGTTCTAATTCCATGTTTCCGAAAAGGTGCAAAATGTTCTAATTCCATGTTTTCCAAAAGGTGCAAAATGTTCTAATTCCATGTTTTTGAAAAGGTGCAAAATGCTCTAATTCCAAGTTATTGAAAATGTGCAAAATGTTTTAATTCCATGTTTTTGAAAAGGTGCAAAATGTTCTAATTCCATGTTTTTGAAAAGGTGCAAAATGTTCCAATTCCATGTTTTTGAAAAGGTGCAAAATGTTCTAATTCCATGTTTTCGAAAAGGTGCAAAATGTTCTAATTCCATGTTTTTGAAAAGGTGCAAAATGTTCTAATTCCATGTTTTTGAAAAGGTGCAAAATGTTCCAATTCCATGTGTTTGAAAAGTGCTCAATGTTCTATTTAAATGCTTTCAAGACATATTTGAATATTTTTGTGGATAGTTGATTTTGTTTTACGCGAAAAATGGATATAGGTCATTTTGGTTCTTCATAGGCGATATAATGATACGTTGAGATGTACATAGCACAGGCCATTTCATTCCTTCTCCAAGTCCAAATCCAAATCCAAATCCAACTGAGGACTGAGAGCATCCGCAGCGTTATCAAAATCAAAGTTAAAGATCTCAAGAGATGATGGCAAATGAAGTCATAATCATAATAATAACGATGATGCCTAGCTCACCTATCTACTACTGATATCTGCCCAGGTACATAGCCGTAGCCGTAGCCGTCACTTGGCATGGAGATGCTCCTACGACGACTACGAACAAATCAGAGAACATAAAATGTAAAACAATAATGATTATTTGATCTAGGAATCTCTGGACTTGTACAGCGGCCTAGGCACTTATAATTATGACATGCTCTTGGGTACTCGTACAGAGATTGGAGGAGGGGTGAATGGTCCTGATAAAATGATGTTTACTCACCAGTGCCAGTTATTAGATATTATATATTTCCCAAACATTCACGTGATAAGATTTGAGCCTCGAGAATTCCAACTCAGATTTCCTTATCCATTTTTACAGGCACTTTTCATTGAAGCACTACGGGCTATACTACAGCTCCACTCTGACTCTGTCTCTGTACAGCACACACTACAAAGGTACAGATTGAGTATAGGGAATCAGACAGCACAATGGGTAAGATCTGCTATATGTACAGACAGAGGATATACCCTTATATGTCTTGGTATGATAACTGATTCCTTTTGTAAACCGTTATGCTTGACATGTCCTGTACTGACTGCATACAACAGCCCAATTCCTTCCATACCTCTACACACCTGAGACATTATTCAATTTTTTTTTATGTGGACAGGAGATTCTCAATCTGAAGCTCTCAAGTCTCAAGATATGAGACTTAACCCTTACACTTCGTCTGTGAAGAACCAAAATGACCCATATCCATTTGTAGCTAAAAACAATAGCCACTATCTACACAAATATTGAAACATGTCTTGAAAGCATTTGAATTGAATTTTGGGCACTTTTCAAAAGCATGTAAATAGAAAATTTTACACTTTTCAAAAGCATGTAAATAGAACATTTTACACTTTTCAAAAGCATGTAAATAGAACATTTTACACTTTTCAAAAGCATGTAAATAGAACATTTTACACTTTTCAAAAGCATGTAAATAGAAAATTTTGCGCTTTTCAAAAACATGTAAATAGAACATTTTACACTTTTCAAAAACATGTAAATAGAACATTTTACACTTTTCAAAAACATGTAAATAGAACATTTTACACTTTTGAAAAGCATGTAAATAGAACATTTTACACTTTTCAAAAACATGTAAATAGAACATTTTGAACTTTTAAAAAACATGTAAGTAAAACATTTTACACTTTTCAAAAACGTATAAATAGAACATTTTGAACTTTTAAAAAACATGTAAAACATTTTTCATTTTTCGAAAACGTATAAATAGAACATTTTACGCATGTTTTTCGATTTGTTTTTATGACATAGCTCATTTTGATTCTAGCTTTAATTGGATATGGGTCAGTTTGGATCTTCACAGACGACTTGTAGCATGTACCATGTAGCATGTACAAGTAAGTCATTGCTATAGCGGTTTCGGACCAGTAGTCAGGACGGGAAAGGAAGGGACTTCTTTTAAATTCTTTAGCTGCGGGTTGAAATAAAAAAAAATGGGAAAAGAGAAAACAATAATAAGGAAAGGAGATCGGAGAGAGAATGGAAGTGGTTAAATATAGAATAGTAAATAGAAGAAGGTGCAGTAGATTTCTTGATAGATTGTGACTCTCTGTAGTTTGTACATTGTGTGGGATGGATAATAAAGGATGGACGGACTGAATTTCCGTTTAAGTGCTTCGGCTTCGAGGAATAATCTGATGCATTATTTATTACGAGTATGGAGCTGGAGCTGGAGAGCATAGCGCCTACACGATTTACATAGGATTCCCAATCCAAATCCAAAAATTGACGACGACAGAGTAATTAATCTTGCTTTATTTTCTTACGGTTATTTCCTTTGGCATTCCTCTATTCAGGCCGGAGCTCCTCATCCATCAGACTATTCAAAACAAGCTTTTGAGACTCTCTCGTTGACATGAACAATGGGCCTGGGCCGGTGTGCGAGTAAACGGTCAGTTTGACAGAGCACGTACACGGCATTCATCTTTGATATAAAGAAAATACGGAATACGGAGCAAGTGTCGTCGTCGTCGTCGTCGTCGTCGTCGTTGTCGTTGTATTGAGCACTCGGGATTTTTACACATTGACTTTAGTACACTCGCCTCTCCTGTCTCCTGTCTCTGTCTCTGTCTCCAGTCCAAAGTTGCCCTCAAAATGACGGACCCGTCTGCAGTTGCTATTTCCATGATGATGATGATGATGATGATGATACTGAGTGGACTGTGCAGTGGGACGTGAGGGGAGGCTCATTGATGGGATAACTATTTCCAGTTTGAGCTACACATATTTGTCCGCCGCATCTTCAATTCCTTTCCCAGTCGATTGGAATCCACTCAAATGAAAGCTCTTCCCTTTGACTGATAGCTCTGGAAGTAAGCTATTAAAGAAGCAAGTACTTTTCTATTGCCGCAGTCTCACTAAATCTACATAAACCTCCGGAGGACAGAAAAGAAATCAGACAAGAAATTAACGAGTCCAGTTGCAAATGCCCTACATGGAACATTCAGAGGCGATGGGCGATTTGATTTCCGTGAGAAGTCGAGAAGTGACGTGACTCATTTAAAAAGGAAACGATGAGGCGAGTCAATGACAATTTCTTCTTGTCTAATTGCCACAAGGGAAGAATCATCCGGGTGGGTAGTTTACGAATGAATTATTATGTTGCATCTCGTGTAAATCATGCTCCAATTTTATGAAAGAAAAACTCCCCTACAAACGACATTCGAATAACATGGAATCCAACCCAAAACCAAAACCAAAACCAAGAAATTAGGATGCTCTCCAAGGAGTGATCGGGAGTGAGAGTCCAAATGTTGTGTTCTAAATGTGTCACTACAGCAGCTTATAGCCTCCATCATTCCACTGCCACTATATCTGTACACACTATATAATTATATATCTCTACCCAAGAGCAATAGCAACAGCATAGCAGCCGCCTTAAAGTAGGTAAATAAGACTTCTGAGAATGAGACTTTATCTGGATCTGGGTACGTACGTATGAGGGCTCTGGATGGACACTTGGACGGAGATCTTTTAGCTAAGCTATTGACTCACACCACACACACACACACACACATATTTTTACAGCCACAGGCCTGGAGCATGTGACGAAAAACGAAATGAAAACGAGGTCTTCCTGGCTTCTTGTTAAACTCGACTAAAAATATGGTTCGTTTTACATTTCTTCGGCTCTCAAAGAAAAGCTTTGTTTATCCTCGCAGCATCTTGAGGAGCTTCCACACATAAAGACACCCTCCCTCCACCTTTTATTATTGCCATATTGAGAGACAGACCAAATGGCAAACAGACGGAGGAAAAGGAGCGTCGCAGTTTCACTCTCGCTCTCACTCTGGTTCTGGTTTTGGTTCTGGTCTGGTTCTGGTCACAGTATAATTTCCATGGAATTTCGTCATTTCCAGAGGCACGCTGAGGCTGGACCTGGACCCGGACCGTCATTCACACCATATGGTCAAACTATTTGCTTTTCCCTTATAAAATCCCAATCAAATTATCATACATTTTAGAGGAGCCTCAGTAACTTTGGCTTAAAAACAATTTATGAATGAAACATGGACCATTAAATAAAAAAAACTAATGCAATCAAGGAAATTACAGTTTTTAATGTTTGCTTTACATAATTGCATAACTACTTAGGAGATTAGAGTTTTTAAGTTTGTCTATGCGCATTGCATTGGTTTGGTTTGGTTTGTTAACCCTTGACTTGAGGGACATGTGGAGCCGGAGCCGGAGCCGGAATTCGAGCATCTCTACGTGTAATCTACAACAATGACCAGCCAGAGCTGCCGTAGGGATGGACACAGTTGAGAATTAAAAAGCACTATAGCGCGGTGCTATGGGACGAGGACGATGATTCAGGATGTGATGTCCCAATAGCTTGAAAATGACGCGACATGAAGTGCTAAGAGCTAAGATGTTCTTCTCGGCTCACACAACACGCAGGGCCGGATAATGCGGCCAGCGTATCCAGCCCCCGCTGCTTGAATTTTCAAAAAACATTTGTAAATAGAACATTTTGCACTTAAAAAAAAATGTAAATGGAACATTTTGGAGTTTTCAAAAATATGTAAAAAGAATATTAAGACTTTTCAAAAACACGCAAATAAATTTTTTCATACATTTCAAAAACATGGAAATAAAACATTTTCAACTTTTCTCAAAACATGTAAATAGAACATTGAGCACTTTTCTGAATCAAGTAAATCGAACATTTTGAACTTTTCTAAAACATGTAAATACAACATTTTGCATTACCAAAGAAAACCATCAATAAAATCCAAATGGTGGTTTTGGTATGGAAACAAACTGCTACCTAAAACCAATTCCTTCGTCCGGCCCTGACAACACGGCTGACTACGGCAATAGGGAATTGACTAAGGAAAAAAGGACGACGTCCCTGCACAATATGCATGTGTTTTTAAGGATAGATAGCAAAAATGAGCTGAATGTATGGTGTGGTGTGGAAGCCGCACGCACAAGTGTTTACAACTTGTGACTTTTCACATTTTCCATGAAAAGAGAGGAAAATGACGCTTTAAGAGGTTTATAAGGTTCGAGTCTTGGTTCCTTGTCCTCGGAAATACATGTGTCTCCACCGACAGCGATCCATCTTCTGCTCCCGTTTCTCTCTCTCTCTCTCCAACGCACACATACCAATTATTGTATTAGATGATATGCTCAGTCCAACTACCCACTACTAACCACCACTGCTTATCAGGAGCATGTTCCAAATAATACGGGTCAGTAGGAAATTGACGAGGAGAGGTGTACACATGTATCGCCTACGAACTGCGTCCAAGTCCAAGTCCAATTCTAACCTGGCTCAGCAGTACTCATACATAGTATATACCTATATGCTGTATACCTCTGGAGTACAGTAAACTGTCTGACGAGCGAGAATGAGCCGTACATACTCCGCCTCCACTTAGACAAACCAAGGATATGAAGCATGGAATGGGCTGGGATGACCATGAGTGTGCATTGGGCACAAGCAGGTGGCCAGAATTAGTGCTAATTAGTTAACAAGCATCTCTATTTTCTTATCTCTCCTACACTCGCTCCTCCAACAGAAAACAATATGAAAACAGTTTTTTTTCAAACATGCATTTGCTAGAGAGATGGTTTCATTTTTTAAAGACTGCATCTGTTCAACGTGTAAAAGCTTGTACTGTGTAGCGTATATGGGGACCGGAGAGGGTATAGATTATTATGGATATAGGTATGATTGCGGCCAGAGTAAAAGAGTGCTGACCATCCGTAATTATTATTGCATTACAATTTACAATCCATCTGAAAGTTTTGAGAGGCAGTTGAAAAAAAGAACAGTGAGGAGAGCGGATACAGAAAATCACAAGTTGAGCGAGGCCATAATAAAACTCAGGTTAATTTTACCCTCACACACAGTTCGTCCATCCATCAGGTGATGTAACTTCTAATGGAATGATCTCTCTTGTAGCACATAGAAGCGCCCAGGACATACGTATACATTTAGGTAGGTATCGTCGGTGAAGAACCAAAATAACATATGTCCAATTTCAGTTGAAAATAAAATCCACTGTTTACAAAAATATTGAAATATTTTGTAATCTTTAAAGCGTTTAAATAGAACACTTTGCTCTTTTCAAAAACATGTAAATAGAACATTTTACACTTTTCAAAAACGTGTAAATATAAAATTTTACACTTTTCAAAAACATGGAAATAGAACATTTGACACTTTTCAAAAACATGTAGATAGAACATTTTACTGTTTTCAAAAACATGTAAATAGAACATTTTACACTCTTCAAAAACATGGAAATAGAACATTCGACACTTTTCAAAAACATGTAGATAGAACATTTTACACTTTTCAAAAACATGTAAATACAGCATTTTACTCTTTTAAAAAACATGTAGCATACATAGAACATTTTACACTTTTTAAAATCACTTAATTAACATGTAACGCATCTTTCTAATTTAGTGTTTTTATGACATAGCTCATTTTGACTCCAACTTAAATTGGATACAGGTCATTTTGGTTCTTCACATGCAGACGGTATGTATACACGCTTGGCAGTAACTGGAGATAGCTAAAAGGTGTTGTTTTCGTTTTGCGCGTGTTATGTACGCCTTGTTGTTGTTGTTGGTATGCCTTTGGATTTGATGAGTTCTTGTCGAAAATCCCACTTTTCCCAATCTTCATCTCTTAAGTAATGATGAGATGTGAAGAGGAGTGCATTGAACATTTGAGAGCCAACCTCCGGAAAAGAAAATCCTTCAATTTGGGAAGAATTTGTAGAAATGTTCAATGTTCAAGCCTGTCATTACCATTCCACATGCTACAGTCTGTATCTCTTTCACATCTACGTACAACTATATGCTTCTCATATCTGTGCGTAGATTTAATGTGGGCAATGTTGTTTACAGTAATGTACGTTTTTTCTCTTCCCTCTCTCTCCCTCCCTCCCTCCTCAGAATTCAGAGTTGATCGCAAAGCAGTATTTCAGTATCTATCCTCCGTGAGTGTCTCATCGTCAGAGACGGAGATTCCGTCGTCATCCGGATCATGACGGTGGTGACGGTGAGTTTATAGAGATGTGTAATATATAGCCGTAGTCGTAGCTGAGGATGGCTACAATAAAAATCTATAGGGATGGGAAGAGCAACTGTGGCTACACAAGTCAAGTCTTAACTCAAGTTTTATGTCGTGCTCTATTTGAGACATCTCTTGGAAGACATTCAGCGAGAGCTTCTCCATTTTTTCCTCAGCTAAAAATATCATGAAGGAGGAAAAGTGTAAAAGCAAATCCTCATTTTCTCTCCACTTCTTTCAATGCTGATTTCCCCAATTACCCACAATTACTCCTCTGTGTCACCATTCGATTAGTCATGCAATTTGTTCGAATCCTCTTTTTATTTTCTTCATTTTCTTGTGTGTATAGATTTGTCAATCTTTTCCCCTTTTTTTACTTTTGTTTTTTTTCTTCTGCCTCTGCTGCTCCTTCTTGTCAGTGTGGAGTGTGGAACGAGGAACATATCAACATTTATATGTAAAGTTACACTCTCGCATTTGTGTGACGACGCGCTGACGTGGGTCCCAGTCACACTCAAATTCATATCCGAATCCAAACAGAACTGCTCATATCTGCTGAGCCGTATACTGGCGGAACATCGCACATTGAATTGAGTGAAAATGTTTTCAAATTTCTGTACATTTGCGTGGGAGGTTTGATCAAGTATAGGAACATTGCTCGAAAATCATAAATATAAACTAAATAGGTGATACAAATTCATGGGAATGTCGGGGAAGCGTGCATACTGGGACGACTGTACGTAAGTATGTCATCAGATTTCTACATGTTATTTCCGTCAAATCCAATAGATCCTCACTAAAAATCCTGGACCCATAATCAGGAGCATAATAACACTCTGAAGATAAATCCAAAAAGGAATTGCAAAAGACTCTCTTTTTTTTAATGGTTATCGCCGCGTCTCTCGACGTAGGTAGATAGAACGGAGGCTGGACTGAAATTAACAGTAGTTCCATAATAAGAGCATTAAGACTCGACATCCACACAACAAAAGAAGGAAGATACATGGGATTCGTGCTTTAAATTACAGTCTTGGGATAGTTACCCGAGTTGAAGAGGTATCACACGCTAAAATTGGTAGCATCAAGTTGAAAGCCCCTCTTGAAGGTTCACAGTATGTATGTCGCATATTACTTTGCTTCATATATATAATTCTACTATCTCCTTCAAAAGCTCAAGACGTACAATACTAAATATAGGTACTATACACACAGAATGCATTTTTGAATTGGAAAAAAAATATTTGAAAGGGACCTTGGCTTTGACTTTTTGGATTTAGGATTACGAAGATGGTAAAAGCAAAGAGGGAAAAAACGAGCCCATTTTGTGAATTGTGCATCTTTACTGACAGCTGAGATGGTTGTGGTGTGATTTGAAAATTGTAAAACATCTCTTAAATGATGATTCCTTAGCCGGTCCTTTCAATAAATGTGCACTATGCCCATCCCATTTTCTATTTTATGATTATAGATTCTTGGTCAATTTCAACAATACTTTTCACAATACAACTCTAAAATTACACACACACACACACACACATAGACACACCAATAATCTAATAATTTTGTTCCCCTCGACAGCCTCGACTCATGGACTCCATTTCTATATCCTCAACCTATTACTTTTAAATGTACATAATGTATATAAATAATATCCTTTTGCAAAAGCAAGTTCATAATACTTTGAGATGCTTTAAGAGGGCTAAAGAACCAGAACAAGAACCAGACACCAGAAATCAGACCAGAGACTATATAGACCCAACTGATCCTGGTAAGGATCATAATGGGAATTTCACAAGGATATACATATCGTCTGTGAAGAACCAAAATGACCCATATCAATTTTTAGCTAAAAATAACATCCACTATCTAAAACAATATTTAAACATGTCTTGTAAGCTCGTAAATAGAACATATTTTACACTTTTCAAAAACATATGGGATTAGAACATTTTACACTTTTTCAAACACATGGAATTTGAACATTTTACACTTTTCAGAAACATGGAAGTAGAACATTTTGCACCTTTTCAAACACATGGAATTTGAACATTTTACACTTTTCAGAAACATGGAAGTAGAACATTTTGCACCTTTTCAAAAACATGGAATTTGAACATTTTACACTTTTAAAACACATGGAATTTGAACATTTTACACTTTTAAAACACATGGAATTTGAACATTTTACACTTGTCAAAAACATGGAATTAGAACATTTTGCACCTTTTTGAAAACATGCAAATCGAACATTTTACACTTTTCAGAAACATGGAATTTGAACATTTAACACTTTTCAGAAACATGGAATTAGAACATTTTACACTTTTAAAAAACATGTAAATAGAACATTTTACGTTTTTCAAAAACTCCTAATTAACATTGTACGCATATCTCTCATTTTGTTTCTATAACATAGCTGATTTTGATCCTAGCGTAAATTGGAAATGGGTCATTTTGGTTCTTCACAGACGATACGTACAGTGCATGTAGCACATACAATGAGGGATATTTTTATTTCTCGACTCCTGTCCTATAATGACCACTAATAAATATAATGAACGGGAGAGGAAGTCTTAACTTTTGTCCAGCTGATTCTTTTCCATTTTAGAAAATTACTATTTGCAATCATCATTATATCTGCGTGGCTTTTGGTAGATTTCTACTCCTTTGCCTCGTTCTAAACTAAACAATAGCTGAGTTGTAAATAATTTGAAAGTAAGTACCTACCTACCTACCTACCTACCGAAGGAGCAGTTGCAATTTGTAGAGAAAAATTCCCTGTACAGCACACTGCACTCCTACGAACTTAAAGTAATTACCCATCCGTCCTTACAACTATACTTTTCTAAGATCAGCAGTACCACAAAAAAAAATAAAACTCACATTCAGGGCTCCTTTAATCATTACTATGAGGTCAGCTTAGCCAGATTTTCAAGTAATTCTTCGCACATTTGGTCGCATGAATGTGGAATTTCACCTGGAATTTTCAGTAGCGATATATAGCTAGGATAATAACAGGAGCGGACAAAGATCCCGTAATAAGTATAATCATCATATGGAGGGTTTGCATTTCCATTCACACAACAATAGTGTTTTTTTTCTGCACTGACTGACTCTCGGTACCTTGTTGGACTCTAATTATTATGACTCTGATTATACGATATGTACGACTGGTACTGGTACTGGTACTGGTCGTATGGAGTGGTGGAGGTTGAAGGAAACGAGAGCAAATATTATTAGGACTAATAAGCCTCGGGTGGGGAAATAAATGAGCTCTCATGTTATATTTTTGATTGTGTAGGATGCTCTTTTGTAGACTCTGTTGTTGTGGCTGAATGTGTGAGGAGTGAGGACGCTACTTTATTATGATACTTGAAAGAGTTACTTGAGATTACGCTAAGATACTTGGAGAGAGAAAGGGCCTCAAGCCTCAAATATATATAGGCACTCTGCTCTGCTGTACTGCAAGAAACAGGGCCGGATAATGTGGCCAGCGCAGGCAGCCCCCGCTGCCTGAATTTTAAAAAAACATGTAAATGGAACATTTTGCACTTTTCAAACATATGTAAATTAAAATATTTTGACTTTTTAAAAACATGCAAATTAAATATTTCTGTACATTTCAAAAACATGGAAATACAACATTTTTCACTTTTCTCAAAACATGTAAATAGAACATTGAGCACTTTTCTGAATCAAGTAAAAAGAACATTTTGTACTTTTCTAAAACATGTAAATACAACGTTTTGCACTTTTCAAAAATATGTAAAAAGAATATTGAGACTTTTCAAAAACATGCAAATATACATTTTTCGTACATTTCAAATACATGGAAATAAAACATTTTTCACTTTTCTCAAAACATGTAAATAGAACATTGAGCACTTTTCTGAATCAAGTAAAAAGAACATTTTGCTCTTTTCTAAAACATTTAAATACAACATTTTGCTTTACCAAAGAAAACCACCAATAAAATCCGATCAAAATGGTGGTTTTTGTATGGAAACAAATCGCTGCCTAAAATCAATTCCTTCGTCCGGCCCTGGGAAGAAACGTGAGAGATACTGCATCATATTATGCTGAGAAGAAATGTCAAGTGCTCCTATTGCTCTCCCAATTTACTATTGTGTTCTCCTCAAGCTTTCAAATCCGATTTCCTTTACAAACTCATTTAGCTCTCGAGATTTATTAGTGGAGGATAACATCTTTTAATTTAACACTCATTTATGGGCAACAACACAGAATACAAGCGATCAAGTTTGTTTATGTATCCAATTTTTCCCTTGTTTCCTCGATCGTTCTCCTCGACACACGAATACAGTGGATAGTCCTCTAATCTTAATCGTATGTCTACTCTATAAACTCGGATAATGATATGTGATATGGACTGTGTTATACATTACTGGAGAATGGGAGTAGTGGAATATGACTCGAGTAAAATAAAATGCATTTCTTTGAGAAGCTATATAACATAATGCTGATAGGGAATTGATAGGAAATGAATTTTTAAACTAAATTTACATTTTAGTGTGTGTAATAATGGTAAGATAAAAGGAAGGAGTTAAATGCTCAAGTTTCGATTATGGTCGAGAGGCAATTACAGATAATTAGTGGTAATTTTACGTTCATTGTAAGGACACAATGCACTGGACGAATGTGTGAAAAGAAGTGGGTAAGCTTGGCCTCCACTTGTGAAGAGCACCCCGTCGCTCTGGAGGCGCCGTCAAGACGGCATTCCTTCCGATTTCGGCAGTCAGGTGCATTGGACAATAGGTGAGAAGCCCAATTTTTTGTCGCCACGGCGACTCTCCATCTGACAGTGAGCAGTGAGTGTGCATAGAAAGGCCCACATCTCTCTCTCTCTCTCTCTCCTTTTCTGTCTGAGTCTGTCTACGTCTGGAACGTTTAGTGCCCCTTCATAAAGACTACGAGAGTCGGAGCATCTAACTGAACTTTACTACGTCCACTCCATAGGCATCTATATTTGTAAATAGTCTCACGATTCCTAAACCAAAACCTACCAAGGACTGCCCCCTCCCTCATCCACTACTATATGTACACACTGCACTGGAGAAAATTAGGAAACGCCAAACGGAGCCGTACATATTTTCTAAATCTATAGCGTTACAACGATATATTATGTACGAGCCCCTTTTCAACATTACCCTTTAAATACTTATTCACTTTACCTGCGCTCTCTCAATCAGTGACCACTTTAACTGAAAGTAAGTAACACCGTCCAGACACCTTCCCACCTTTTCCCTCACAACTTCAACTCGACCTTATCGCACATACAGAGCCAGACAGAGGTAGGTAGGTAACGTCGAACCTATCGACCCACAGAACAGTCTTGAGCTACGTACCTCCATGGAAATGTAATCACAGTTTTGTATAAGAGGTTCCACCTTTGGTTTCCCTCCGTCTTTTCTTTACAGTACCCACCCTCCATTTATCCACTTACCATACTTTTACTTAACTCCAAGTAGTAAGTATCTTCCAATCAGGGCCGGACGAAGGAATTGCTTTTAGGCAGCAATTTTTTTCCATACAAAAACCACCATTTTGATTTTATTGATGGTTTTCTTTGGTAAAGCAAAATGTTCTATTTACATATTTTAGAAAAGTGCAAAATGTTCTTTTTACTTGATTCAGAAAAGTACAAAATGTTCTATTTACATGTTTTTTGGAAAGCGGAAAATGTTTTATTTCCATGTTTTTTAAATATACAAAAAAAGTTATTTGCCTGTTTTTGAAAATTCAAAATATTCTATTTGCATGTGTTTGAAAAGCCAAAATATTCTATTTGCATGTGTTTGAAAAGTCAAAATATTCTATTTGCATGTGTTTGAAAAGTCAAAATATTCTATTTGCATGTGTTTGAAAAGTCAAAATATTCTATTTGCATGTGTTTGAAAAGTCAAAATATTCTATTTGCATGTGTTTGAAAAGTCAAAATATTCTATTTGCATGTGTTTGAAAAGTCAAAATATTCTATTTGCATGTGTTTGAAAAGTCAAAATATTCTATTTGCATGTGTTTGAAAAGCAAAAATATTCTATTTGCATGTTTTTGAAAAGTCAAAATATTCTATTTGCATGTTTTTGAAAATTCAAAATATTCTATTTGCATGTTTTTGAAAAGCAAAAATATTCTATTTGCATGTTTTTGAAGATTCAAAATATTCTATTTGCATGTTTTTGAAAAGTCAGGCAGTGGGGGCTGCCTGCGCATATCCGGCCCTGCTTCCAATAGCTCCAATAGTCCCATGCTCATACCTACCTGTAGAATGTAGACTGCATAGACGCTCAAGACCGTAGACCGTAGACGGAGACGCTGGGAAGAGGATGATCGAGTCCAGGCCCAGGATTTCATCTCTACCATTTTCAGAGCACTCATCTCCACTCTCTCCGCACTCCTTATTCTAAAATCAAACAAAATCAAAATCAAAATCAGCTCTCCATCACGATCACTTGTCTCTACTCTTCAAATACTCTGTCAAATCTAATTCGAATTTGACTTCGAATGTCCATGTGGAATGGCGAGACGATGGAATCTCAGAGCTCCAGACTCACTAGTTAGTTAGTTTTGAGTAGCAGAGCTCCGTCACGTGATATATCCCTCTAATGTTTATAATAGGGGAATCTCCTAAAACACCGCAATCCTGCACTTCTACAGCCTCAAACACCAGGACCACCTCTCCTCGAGGTACTCTTCCCTTGATACTCAAAGGCCTTCCCGGGGTGGACCTCCAAAGCTCCTGCTCTCGAGTATTAGGCCCAGACCTAAGCCCCGTCCTAGACCCCGACCTGGCCCTCACCGACCACTTCCCTTGAGCTCTAGACCTCCTGGTCTGCGGCTTAACGAACGAGGAGCCCCTTTCCTCGAGCTCCGGTCCGATGCTCCTGGTCGGTCCCTGTGGTAAAGGTCCTCGTGTACTGCTCCTCAGCACCCGATCTGATGTTGGCTCCGTGTTGCGGCTTGGAGATGCAGTATGTCCCACCCGTATGCCCGTGCCGGTATCTCGCCCTCAGCACTTGCACTCCAATGGTACGCTCGTCCGGTCTAGTGGTAGAGGATGCAACTATGGGCAATGTGAGACTGGTCGATCTGACCAGCCAAGTTCATGTACTATGTCTATCTAGATGCCTCCTCCTGACCGGGGTAACTTGGACCCGAATGAACACACACTAATGCACAATGTCTTATACAGCCCCCTATATGCTGTCCGCCATATGCTATAAAGTTAACTCGCACACTGGTGATGTCTGGGGAAAATCTCTCACACTTACACCGATTTATTAAACCATTTCTCGGTCTTCCGACCCACAATAATGTCAGTTTATATGTCGGGAATACACTGTCACAAATACCCGGTTCACCCGGTACAAACAAATAAGTAAATTACACTTTAAATATTAACAATATTCACAAAATAACTCTCTTAAACTAAACCCCAATAATGGCTAACGTTAAGGCCACTAAAATATTAATGTTCCTGTCCAACTGAGGTCTCACACTACTTCACAAACAAGCAGCACTTTCCACCGTTATCCTTCTCTTGTGGAGTATGGCAAAAGAATGAGGATCGATCCTTCTGCTCATCGTCTCGTGAACCCTCGACATGAAGACCGACCCAAGCCCTCCCACTTACGGATATCCCTAACCCGATCGGTGATTGGCTATCAACCTCTTACCATCCTGCCTTCCGCCTCTGGTTGGCTATCTTCGTTATATGAGCCTACCTCCTGCTCCCCAACCTTTGTCCTCTCAAATGTTCATGGTCGGTCCCCCATCATCTACTTCACAGCCCTGCCACTGCTACTACTACTACTGCCCACGATCGTTCCTATATCGTTTTGGTCTTGACGTCATACCACTGATCCTTCTAGATCACACTCCACTCATTCGGTCCCCACATGATAGCCTACTACTGCTACTACCACTACCAGACCATGCCCCGTACATCCAGTCCCCACGTGATGGCTTAACTACTGCTACCACTACTACCTACACCTACTTCCCCATTCTGACCTAGGTGTCGCCTATGCTCCTTGTTGCTGGAGCCGATTTCTCTCTCCCACTGTCCCCCCCACTATTCTCAACTGTGCCAGGCGCCTGAAACATCGTAGAGGGTTCTCTACCGCCTGAGCACCGCCGAGAATAAGTGAAGAGGCTAATGACTGGAAACGGGAATGACTCTTAGGTGAAAGATCATGCCGTTTTTCTCTCCCACGACCTCACCTAAGAAAGACTCGGTAAGTGGAGCAGTAGACCTGAGGACCTCACTTGCTGTAGAACAGTGGACCTGGACCCGTTAGAGACTCAACATGAACGGGGGATCCCCGTGCTTATACCTGTAGACCTCTCTACTTCGAGACCCAAGAGATTCAGAAGTTCTCGCATGCCGTCTAACTATGCGCTTGGATCAAGGTCCCTATCCATAAACACCTATCCTGACCTCAGTTGTTCTATTCGTGTCATGAAAAGTAATTAAAATTATCCTCTAGTCAAATTTACAATAAAAGTCCATTATTCTAAGTATATGTACACACTAATAACACAAAAAAAAACTCATTTTTACAAACTCATGTTCATGATTGAGCACCGGCCCGTCCGGTTGTTAATAGTATACACAAAAGATTTCCAAATACAAAAATTGCCTTATATCATCAACCTCGACTCCCCTCGAGATCTTTTACAAGAGTTACATAAAGTTCAACAAAATAATGTAATAAAAATATGAAGGTATAAAAAATAGATAAAATATACATGTCCCATGCTCCTTCCTTCGTTATCTTAGCTAATCGAGGAACTCATCAGGTGCGATGGTCTCCGTATCACTGGTGTTGCCTCCTTGGTCCTCCGGCTCAGGTCCTCCTCGTATGGAACCGTTGCGAGATGTAGGCGCTGAGGTCTCCTCCTCATGGTCTGATGGCTGTATAGATGTAACTGTCTCATCGATAATCAAGCTAGAGGTGCTCCCTGATCCCGAGGGTCCTGATAGAGGACCGAACTCCAGTGAAGTTTTCCTGCCCCGCGACAGCTCCAGAGCTGCAGCCTGCTGATGCTTAGAATCCTGAGCCGCCGGTCCCCTGGTCGGAGTCGTTTGGTCTGCTTTCTTCTGCTCCTGTTGCTTATTTTGCCACTCCGTTGCGACCATCTTTGCAAAATCAGCCTGCTCTTCCATTACAACCTCCCCCGGTCGATTGAGCACCCTTAAATCAGTAACTGATTGTGTAAACTGAAGAGCCTGGGCTTGCAAACCTGCCAGTTTCTGGTCCAACATGACATCGTATGTCAACGGTGGGGGCACTGGCTTAGGTATTTTCCACTGACCTGTACTCAAGATCTCCTGTACCGTCCGAACTACTTCGTAAATATCCTTTGTCAGTGGACGCTTGAGCATGTTATTTAACAGCGTGTGTATTACTAACCGGTCTTCGTCTGATCGCTTGAGCTCATGAGATCTAATCTTTATCTGGTACATGGCCGACTGCACCACATCCGCCCTGAACATAATGTCTTGGTCCCCTGGTAGCAGTAAAAAGTGGTGATCGTCATCAATATGCTCGGGATCCACAGTCAGTTGATTCGTCTTGTAAGCATAGCACTCCGTGGTGGTATGTCCGATGGCTCGACAAGTCTTGCATATACGCCACCACTCATCCACGACCGGCTGTGTAGGTGCGTAGATCCTCCCTGTGCTGTTCCGCTGCACCACTCGTAGATGCCCTGAGACAAAGTTCTGCGGGAACAACAACCATCCCACCAACCTGTTGAGCGTGTACACCCTTCCTAATGCAGAGTGCCCACTACTCCACACCCGGGTTAACGTACTCTCCAGGAGTGGCATGATCTTGTTCCCTGCCCCAGCACAGAGGCGTCCCATTGCCTCCTCATAAGACACGAGCTGGGATCTTAAGACCCGTCGCGTACCCCCGTCCGACCAAGCTCCCTCATCATCGGATGACGACTCCTGCTCAGACGTTGATGCAGCTGCTGACGCCGTCTCCGGTGCTGGTGATCCTTGTGGTGATTCGGTTATATCGATCTCCTCTGGTTCTGTCTCCGTTCTAGGACGCTTAGCTGGACGCTCTGTCTTCACTTGGACCTTATGACTGTCAGCTGGGTTTGGACTAACACTAGGCCTTGTAGTCGCCTTCTGCGTAGATGTGGGACGATTATGGCTGCGGGTTCTTGGTCCTCGATCCTTCCCGTCGGAACGCTTACGATCTCTAGATGACCGCGGCCGTTTCTGCGATGAAGGAGTCGGATCAACTGCAGGTTTCACCTGGGCCAAAGCTGCCGCGAGATCATCTTGCTGCTGCTTCAATCTTAAACGGTCCAGCCTATTCTTTTCCGCCACTCGTTGTGCGAGGCGCTCCTCATCCCACTCTTGTAAGACTAATTCATGGTGAACCTCCGTATCTTCATCCGCAGATCTGGAGGTCACGCAGTCATCCCAGTCGTCGCACTGAATTTTCCCCTCTATTAGGTCTAAAATCTTCACCTCTAGTACTGCTTCTACCTGCTTCTGCAAGCTGGGATAATCGATCCATTTCCGAAGCTCACCCTTGCCCTGCATCATTTGGGCTGGCTTACGCGGCTCCCCTTCCTTGCCCTTTAAACACCACTTATCAATATAGCTTTTGAAGGCATCAAACGCTCCCCCAAAATGATTCCACACATCCTGTTGTGCGTTACATCGGTAGTAATGGAGGAAGCTAGTGGGTTTATCCGATACCCGAGTCTCGGTTACCACGTCTTTCTCCTTATAGAATTGTGCCTGTAACATATATGCTACCGTGGTCGTCTTGAGCCACTCCCCAGGTTGCAAATCCAGTTTATATGCCATTTCTAGGCGAAGCACTATTAGTATGGCCAGGGTACCGCGAGCGTCCATAGTTTCCTTATTCTTTAATTTCCCCTGCCGATACAGCTCAGCATATTGGTAGAGCACCTTACTCAGCTCCTGGCGGCATTGATTTGGGGAGAAATCAGGTGCTACTACTGGAATGCGAGTATCCATGATTTTTACCCGTTCCTTGAATGCCTCGACCCACTTACTAAAGCCCGTGTGAGCGGAAATGAAGGACTCCGAATAGAGTCGAGCCAAATGATATATACCCAACACCTTGGTGACCATATACCTGTATTGGGTTGGTGTGAAGTACACTCTGTCCTCTGATCCTCGTTTAGCTGGGCGATTGTCCTCCAAGTAGTCCTCGATGGTAATCTGGAGTTTAGGGAATATTGTAAGTAGTACCTCCTCCGCCCGTTGTGGTATCTCTCCCTTATATTTAGCTCTCCACCATCGTTTTAAGAGGTATCTGACGTCCACCATGTGTCTCGGGCGAATGTCAGCGAAATTCCTCAGGAGTTCAAATTGGGGGCCGAGCTGGTAGGTCCATTTGACTGCGTTGTTTTTCTCCAGCCAGTTCAGGAGATACGCTTGTGCCTCTGGTGCCATTGCTGCATAACCCGCCAGCACCACCCGTGCTCCGTCTGTAATTGCGATGACGGAGATATATCCCCTCTTCGTGGTATGTGTATTCGCTCTCCATACCTGGACTGCCAAATGCGGTGATTTGTCGAGTTTTATTAAAACTGACTGGATCTCTGCCTCTTTTGTCGCTCCCGGCGTAACCCCCACTTCTTTGGGTATGGCTGGACAGATTCCCTGAGATTTAGTCGGCCATGCCTTATCTCTCGTCACGAAATGTCGCACTATACGGGGGTCGCTATGTGGGTCATCTATCTGAGCCTGAGTCAGCTGTGCGTCTGGAGTATCGTCTTTCTTCATTCGGTAGGCTTCGACTACATCTCGGAATGGTGACTTTTCCTGTGGACGGGACGCAATTGGAATTACCCCTCTTCTCGCTGCTACACCCTTCGCCTTTCTTGATTCTGGTCCCAATCTTGCTGGTCGGGACACGACCGTAGGGTTGAACGCTGGATCGTACGTTCCTTGAGCCAATGCATGTGCTGCCCATGATACTGCGTTGAGTGGTGCGGTGACGTCTTCGAGCCATGCTGGTGAGGCCGCCATGCTAAAATTTTAAAATTTTAAAACCACCGATTAGACAAGGTCTAAGTGAGACTCCCCGTCTCCCTTATTCATATAAAATCCCCGGCTATCCTTAGATCATGCTGCGTGGTCCTGAGCCCGAGTTTTACATGCCTTGTCATTACTTTATCCTACTCATGCTATTAACTAAGGTGTGGTCTTTTGGGCCTGATGACGATGTCGCCGTAGCTCAGAAGACCTTCTATCCCCGCGTGTGTTCATTAGAGACGCTGCTCTATCCCATAAACATAACCCTCGGGAGGACTATGCCACCGTAAATTGTGATTGTTGATACTGCTGCAATATAGCCGTGCTTGGTTGCTATCAGCACTATGTTACTATATGCGGTCCCCCCGACCTGCTAGGTCGGTTTGACTTCCCGCCCCATTCTTGATGTATGACCTATATCCCACGGAGATCTGGGTCTAATGCGCTGCAGATGTCCAATATCCAGCCCTTTGGTTGCTTCCTGATAAACGGTATGGTACCTGTCTTATTAGGCTTGGACGAGATATGCTGGTCTAACTACCGGCTATTCTGCACTACACCTCACTGGGGTTGGGCTCGATCACCTCGATCGAACTCCTTTCTTGTCTCACTGGGCTGATCTGACTGCGACCACCTCTACCTTTCTTGGACCTGGATTCAGTGGAGAATTAATGCCGACCCTACCCTGTGCTGGCTCTTGTCCGTTTCACCTCCGCTCCCCTTGGAAGAAGAAGTGGCATGCACCTAGGATGGGTCGGGCTAATGTCTATTCAAAGATCGCTTCCATTGTGGCTCTTAATGCTGACTTGTTTATCCTCCCTAGTCTTGAGGAACCCTGTATGTCTACTGCCCACTCTCGACTTCTACGCCGAGACACTGAAGTGGGACAAACCAAAAATCACATTGGTCTGAAGTTTCAGCTGAAGTTGGTCACTCAAAGCTCCCAACTGGAATCGAATTGGTTGAAATAACTGCCGGGACTTCTGCCCGGCTGCTTGTTTACCCTCGCTAGCTTGAGGACTTTTACCTGCTATGCTTACTATAACTTTCCTTCCTGGATGGGATTCCTTGATCGTCCAATTTACCATTACTAGGCTGGCATTACCTTCGACCGGAGCTGGTTATTTCCCAGCCCCCTTGGCAGGAATCCCATTAATTGAAATCACTGCTGGATGTGGTCCCCCTTGCTTGTCTATATTCACTAGGCTTGAGGACTAGCCTACTTGCCTTCTGCTACACGAATGCTCGATGTCCTCCTGCTGGACCTTTGATTTAACTGTTACGTTGATATTAATCTACTGGTTGAGTGCTTGTTTACCCTCGCTAGCATTGAGAACGCAGACCTACTGACGGTGACTACCTGCATAGCTGGTTACCCATGCGCCCTTCTGTCGGACTCTCATGTCTACTGCCAACGACCGACTTGTTGGCTGGATTTCTACGGAAAATCGTATGCATGGGAAAGCATTTAACTGCTCTAGCCCTGTGCTAGATTGTACCCTTGTCCTATGGAAGTATCTCCGTATCCGGCTGAACCCTACAGAATATCGCAATCATGGCTCGTTGGCCTGCCCTGTATTCTTCATAGTGCTCACAATTTACATGTAATGCTATTGCTTGTTTACCCTCGCTAGCTTGAGTACTACACTCCATGGCATGTTGTACCTGACCTGAAGCCCAACTTTAGACTACTCATCAAAGTGAGTCATTCAACCGCCTTGACGGTCTCCTGGTTACTATGCTTGTTTATTCTCCCTAGCTTGAGGATTGAACTAACTACTTGAGGGTTGTGACATGACTGGAAACCTTGTAGACTCATGGCCTATGCTAATCATCACATCATCTACCCGCTCATCTCGATTCCGGGGTCCTCCGGTGCTCCTAGGCGATGGTAATTCTGACGACTGTACTATTCTGTTGCTGGTTTATCATGCTCTCTCAGCTTTGAGCGTAGCAAAGTGGATTGACTTCGACCAAGCTGACGGTCGCTGGAACTGTACTGTTTAATTTACCTATGCTGGGCCGCGTTGGTCCTGTGGATCTGTTGCTCCCCATGCTTTTGAACGAGGTTACCCTACGCTAACCTTCAATGAGGGCTTTCCGGGCCCTGCATCTCCGTGCTGGGTGCTCCACCAACATCTAAATCGGACACCAGCTCCCGGTATGTGGATTTCTTGTGCTCTGAACCATATGCCGTGAATAGGGTTGGTTACTGAGCAAAGGAGCTCACTAGCTCCAGGCTGGGTCCTCAGCCTTTCGTGATTCTTTTGCCGATGGGAGTTGTTTACCCATTCACTAGTAACCTACCCTATGCTCGTCCCTACGGTGGAAGTCAGGACGAGCACACGGCGCAGTTTAACGTCTTACACGTCATAGGACGTGTTCGGAAGAGTAGAGACCCCAGCCCCTACACTTCCGCCTTAGCCTATATATATATTTTTATTTTCTTATTTTACTTTTTTTTTCTTTTTTATGTATTTTTCTTGCAAAAACTTAACTAATACCCATTTACCCATCACCCGAAAAAAAATGTTTTCCAAAAATATCCCTAAATAACTTTCATGCAACTCATTCTTGGTTCTGATACTTCCTGCTTTATTAACTTGCGGTCTCGCTTCAAGGAAGAGACATCCTCAGCAGGTCCCCCATCCGGAATGCAGTTCTGCCCGACTGCATAGCGTTCATGCCTAAGCGGTCTGGAGGTTTACGGGTTCTTGTCGACTTCCTTAGTAGCGTGGGATGTCCGTCGTACTCCTGCTCGTGCTCATCGGACGTATCTAATGGCCTTTGGCTCGAGCTCCCGATAATTTTCCCTGTTATCCTTGATGTTTGCTGTTGCTCATCCGGCTTGCTAAACCTATTCTGACCTATATCTCCCACCTGTTTAGCTTGTACCGGTCTAGACTTGCTCCCTGATATTGCTATGCTGGGTTTCTGTGGTTGAGTCTTAGACTCCTCTTCGTCTGTTACCTCTATACTATGATGATACGGGAGTATACCCGAGGTATGGGATTTAAAAGCGGTAGCTTGCGGATCATATGGGTCTTTAAGGCTGACCCAGAGATCTGAGTATACCTCCGCTATCATCCAGGGCCCTGTATGTATGGCTTCTAGCGCCTGTGACCGGTGTCTATTACGTGTCGTGACTAGATCTCCTACCTTGTATACACAATCCCGTGTGTTCCGGTCGACGTGTTCGTTCTGAGCTAACTGAACTAGTTTGATGGTTTTATGCACCTGATCCCTGATAATTGTAGCATCCGAGAGCAGTCTCAGCTCAAAATCTGCTTCTGTAATTCCCAGAGTTCGTTGGAGCTGCGCTTTGCGGTCTATTGGGAGCGTAATATCCCTGCCTAGATTGAGTTGACAAGGTGAATATGTGGCTGCCTTGGATCTTGCTGTGTTCAACGCCACCATGTAGTCTCCCAGTTGTTTCGCCCACTTAGTACGGGCTTGGGAACAAAATGTCCCGAGAAGGCTCTGGATATCTTGGATGGCCGCTCCTAACTGGCTAGGGTACATTTGGTATGGTGGGACCTGTACCACTAAACATCCCCATTGATGGAGCTGCTCTTCCCATTCTGTTCCAGAAAAGTACGATGGGTCATCGAATACGATTCTGCTGGGGGTACCAAAGGTGTTAAATACCTTTCGCAGGAACCTGAGAACCCTAGCCGTGGAGACAGACGTGAGTGGCTCCATACTTATCCATTTAGAGAAATGATCTATGCAGACTATTATGTATTTATGTCCCGCACTTGGGTTGAGCTCACCGATGATGGCTACCTGGACACACTCGAAGATCTTATTTTTATATGAGTGGATACCGATCTTATCCTGGTTTAGCCGGGTGGTTGCCTTGGCTGACTGGCATGCTGTACATGTTTTAACGTATGCTTCTATCGTCTTTGCCATGTTATAGAACCAGAATCGCTTTCTTATTCTATCAAGTGTGGACTGAGCCCCATGATGGCCTGGCTTTGTAGATTCATGAAAATGTAAAATGATGTCCCGCTCAATGACTTGCGGGATGACTGGGACCAAGCGCTTTCTAGTAGTAGTCAGCTCTGGATCCAAGAAATCTGATGCTATTAATGGATGTGACCATTTAATATGTTTGCCCCTACGAAGCATGCCCGGTGTTACGCTAATCTGTGACGAGCTGTAGTTGCCTGATGAACCGCCTACGTCTCGTTCTTCCTGACGCTGCTCCCAGATCCTATCTACCCTATTACTATAGAAGTCGTCCGTTCGAGTGCCCTGTTTTAATATAGGTTTCAATGGGCTGGGGTCCTTGTTTGGAATGTACCTACAGAGAATACCTTGTACTACTGCGTAATCATATCTGTACCTGGATCGATGACCGACTCGACATAAACTCCTAGCAATAGTGGCAATCGCCTCGTCCGATCTCTGAAGGGTCTGGAGCATGGGCCCGTCCAGCATATCCATGTCGATCTCGATGTTATTTCTCGAACTGGTAAAGGTTGCTATGCAATGGTCGACCTGGCTTGGATCATCATCTTGGGATGGATCCGGCAGAGCACCACGTGAGAAGAGGTCCGCCAGCCTATTATCGCAGCCCTTGACAAACTCGATGTCGTTCACTACATCACCCAGTTCAATTGCCCACCTCACAATATGTTTATTGTAGAGATGGTCGTTTGTGGCTGCGTGTTTCAAGTAGGATAGGGCCTGATTGTCGCACCTGAAGATAACATCCTTCTGGTATCGTATCTGTGGGTTAAAGACCCGGTTTGCGAACCTGATAGCCAGGCATTCCTTTTCTCGAGCATCATATTTCCGCTCGGCGGTGTTTAGTAACTTACTTCGACATTCGATCACCCGGAACCGGTCGGCTTTAAGCTTATCACAGTAATACTGCTGAGCTAGAATTGCTCCTAAGCCCGTATCACTGGCGTCCGTATAGACATACAAAGGATGGTCCTCATCAATATCATTGAGTGCGATCTCCTTTGCGATTGCCTCTTTGACTATCTCAAAGGCTGTTTGCTGCTCCGGACCCCAAGTAAAAGGTCGATTAGGATCTTCCTCCTTTTTGAGCTTAAGAAAGGTGTGCTCTAATTGTGTCGTATTATGGGGAATGAACCTCATATACCAGCCGATAGCGCTGAGAAATCGCTGAACGTCTTTCTTGGTTTTGGGGGCCGGGTAATCGCGAACAGCCTCGAGTTTCTTTGGACATTTGGTAATTTCCATTCTGGTAATTATGTGTCCGCAGAATTGTACTTCCGGGAGGTCGAAGTCGCATTTGTGCCAATTTATAGATAGGTTAGCATTATGTAAGGTCTTAAATACGAATTCTAGGTGTTCCTTGTGTAGCCCCTCTGTCGCGCTACAAACTAGCATATGATCGGGGTTGAGGAATAGGAATTTACCTATGTCGCTACCAAAGATCCGGCTCATGAGCTGTTGAAAGATCACGGGTGCGTTCTTCAATCCCATAGGAAGGACATTCCACTCCCAGCACGCATTTTGTGTATGAAAAGCTGTGTACTTCCTGGAAGACTCCGATATCGGGATCTGCCAGGAACCAGATCGCAGGTCGATCCTTGACATATACCGACCTGGAGGTAGGTGTTCCCTGAATACATGCATGTTTGGCCTGGGACTGTGAATCTTGGGGATATGCTTGTTTAGTTCTTTATAGTTAATTACCAACCGCTTGTCGCCGTTCGGCTTCGGGACTAGTAACATCGGAGATGAGTATTCCGAGGTCGAACGGCGTATCTTGCCCTGGCGCTCCAACGCCTGAAGCTTCTCATCTACCCACTTAGCTATGGCCGGTGGCCGCCGAATGGGTCTGCATTGCAAAACTGGGCAGTTGGGGTCGATCTTTAGATCGTACACCATTGCGTTTGATATACCTGATGAACCATCGCTTCGAACCACCCGATCATATTTTTGCGCTAAGAGTTCTGCAAAGGTTTGCACTGGGGTCCGGAGGATCCACGTGCGATCTAATGTGTCTGGGGTCGGTGTTGGTGGTAGATCACCGACATCTTTTGTTGAGCAGACCGCCAGACCTCTTATGAAGTCGCCTATCTGGTGTTCTTCCTCGGCCTCAGTTTTGACTGCCCAATGCAGTTCTCCTTTGATATCATCGAAACTAAGGCCATACTTCCACCTAAATGAGTTTCCTATGAATATGGGGTACATGAGACCTTCTTGGACTAGGAATTGTTCTCGGAACCATCTACCCGCTATATTAAAGTCTATTACTACTTGCCCTGACGCGATCTTAGGTATACCGTCGAAGCCGGTTACTTTAGTGACTGATTTCTCTACCTTTATGCCTAACTTAATGCATGTTTGCATTGATATGGCTAGTGCGGTACAGCCGGAGTCTAATAAACCGTAGATTGGAAATAGCTGTTGATTAACCCTTACTCGTACCAGGGCGAAAGGGGCTCTGTTTCGTTTCCGCACTCGACACGGGTGCCCTTCGATGTCCGTGTCTGAGACCAGTTTAAATGCTCCTCGGTTTCTGGTGGCGGTGTAGTAACGAAAGTTGACGAGATGATGTCCGTCCTGTCGGTGTCCTGGCGCTTCTTCTCTAACGCTTTTCTTGCTCGGGCTGTCATACGACGTGTGGATCCGCTCATCTGAAGGTCCTGTTGTTCTGTTTTAAAGGGCTCTTGCGGTGGGGGTGTGTTCTTGGCTTCTGGCTGTGGGCTGATGTCTTGCTGTTGTTCTTCCGTCGTCTCTTTGAAGTTCTGTAGCAGTCTGTGAGCCAGGAGTTTTGCCTTTTTTGCCCTACAGTCTACAGTATGATGAGAGCCATTCGCACATATCGTGCACCATTTGGCGGGTCGCTTCATCTCGGTTCTGGATTTTCTGTTTGGAGGTCTGGGCCGCCTTAGAGGTGGGCTCCGAGACCGGTCTCTAGGCCTCGTGTGTAGATGTTTCGCTCTCCCCGGAGAAACCCGGCGGGGCCGCTGAAGGTCCCGGTCGCGAACCCCGTGTCTTCCTTCCGTGGACCGGCTCGAGCTGGTACTTGTTGAGCATCGCCTTGCCCTTTCTGCTTGCTGGTAATGCCTGTCATGTCTCCTATGTTTCTTGTCGCATGTGGGCTTATATGACTCTTGCTCACGATGTGCTCGCTGCTGTGTTTGGTGGAAAGATTCGACTTTGCTAATGAAGTCGCTGATGTTGAGCGGTACCAAGGTACCTGAAGGGAAAGCCCCCGCTAAACTAGGATGCATGTTATTCCTGATACGGTGCATAATTTCCTTGGGTGCCCATGGTCGGGGCTCCCGGATGTTTCGTAGCTTAGTGTAGAATTTCGAAGCCCAAGCACGAATTTGCTCTGTTGGCTTCTGTTTATTGTGTACTATATGGTCCAGCGCTGCTTGCGTGTTGATCTGGTCATATGCTTTCAAGAACGCGGTACGCACCGGTTCCCATTTGGGTTCAGTGTCTACCAAGACTGCTCGCAACCAGGCTGCTTCTGCCGGTGTGGAGAGGCACTGTTGAAAGATGGTGACATATGACTTGCGCGGGATGCCGTGGACCTCCATATGGTTCTCAAAGGATGCAAGGTAGTTAGGTGCTATATCTATTTCTGGATCGAATTTCTGTGGTAGGATGGTTACGCTGGTTGCCATCATCCCCAGTGTCAACTCTCTTTGCCTCGCTTGGAGTTCTTGTGCTCTAGACATTTGTGCCGTCTGTAACTGCAGTATTTCCAGGACCGCATCTATCGTTGTTGGCTGTCCCGTTTGTATGCTGTTCCCGGGATCCGGGGATGTGGGCTGCTGGGTGGTGGTTTCCTTGCTAGCAAGGATGGTATTCGCCAGGGCAATCTTCTCATTAGTCTTGACTGTCTGTTGGAGCTCTTCGTTATCTCTTCTAGTCTCGACTAACAGGAGGTTTAGCTGTTCAAACCGTCTGGACATGTCCCTTAATGCTTCTTGTAGCTCGTGTATTTGCTGCGAGCCGGGGTTGAGTAGGTCCTCATTGGATCCGGACGTAGCTGGTTGAACCGGGCTGGGTTTATGAGCTTCTGTTTCCTCTTGGGCCAAGTCCAGTACGCCGCTGAACGCCGTTTCCCCCTCCTGCGCCAGTTTCCGCATTCTATCTTTTCTTTGTGCAAATAAAGATTGGACCTGGGCCTGTGTCATCAACTTAGGCAGCTCTTCCTTGTGGGTGATCCCCCATTGAGCGAGAAACCATCGCTTCTGGATGTAATAGTTCCCTAGTTCCTCGCCGTCCTTCAGCTCGAGTTGCCCCAATTGGATCATCTTGGCGATCCGTTGCTTCCATAACGTCTTCAACTCTGCTTGTAGCTGGGTTGAGGCTGCCATCTTGCGAATCCGTCTTCTGTCTTGATCCGCTCACCTTAATCCCGATTGACTGTACTGGGTCTCAGACCTGATTTTTAACGGATCTTTTTTGTGCCCCTGGTACGTGACCGCCTTTATACTAACCGATGGTCTGGGTATAGCCGACTAATAATTATACCTGATGCTCTGGTGCTCTGTGTCTGGCCTAGAGCCCCCACGTCGACCAGTGCACAGCACCTCCGATGACAGAGTACCCTTAGCCTGGACAAACTGGACCGCCCAGTCCGTCAGACCCCCGGTCTGTATGAACCTGCCACTATCGCTCGGAGCTGGAATTGGCTTATGTTGTGACTTTCTTGGTGATGATATACGCTTACGTAACCTCTACTAGCAATGATCATGAGATGTGACCTATGTAAGTGATGTTCTCTCTCCCGTTAACACTCGATGCTCCCAGTATGGTGTTCGCCTGACCTGCCTAAGTATAGCTCAGTCGAACCTCTGTCCCGGAACTCGTGATGTGTTATACCAGCCCCTATTCTAACGCTCTACTATAGTGATATAGAGAAAAAAAAAAGTTATTGTTAGAAATAAGGAACTGGTTTATCTCACCTGAGTGGGCTGGGGTTCTGACAAGATGATAATCTTGTGTCCGTCGTAGTCGCCAGTATAATAGGGGAATCTCCTAAAACACCGCAATCCTGCACTTCTACAGCCTCAAACACCAGGACCACCTCTCCTCGAGGTACTCTTCCCTTGATACTCAAAGGCCTTCCCGGGGTGGACCTCCAAAGCTCCTGCTCTCGAGTATTAGGCCCAGACCTAAGCCCCGTCCTAGACCCCGACCTGGCCCTCACCGACCACTTCCCTTGAGCTCTAGACCTCCTGGTCTGCGGCTTAACGAACGAGGAGCCCCTTTCCTCGAGCTCCGGTCCGATGCTCCTGGTCGGTCCCTGTGGTAAAGGTCCTCGTGTACTGCTCCTCAGCACCCGATCTGATGTTGGCTCCGTGTTGCGGCTTGGAGATGCAGTATGTCCCACCCGTATGCCCGTGCCGGTATCTCGCCCTCAGCACTTGCACTCCAATGGTACGCTCGTCCGGTCTAGTGGTAGAGGATGCAACTATGGGCAATGTGAGACTGGTCGATCTGACCAGCCAAGTTCATGTACTATGTCTATCTAGATGCCTCCTCCTGACCGGGGTAACTTGGACCCGAATGAACACACACTAATGCACAATGTCTTATACAGCCCCCTATATGCTGTCCGCCATATGCTATAAAGTTAACTCGCACACTGGTGATGTCTGGGGAAAATCTCTCACACTTACACCGATTTATTAAACCATTTCTCGGTCTTCCGACCCACAATAATGTCAGTTTATATGTCGGGAATACACTGTCACAAATACCCGGTTCACCCGGTACAAACAAATAAGTAAATTACACTTTAAATATTAACAATATTCACAAAATAACTCTCTTAAACTAAACCCCAATAATGGCTAACGTTAAGGCCACTAAAATATTAATGTTCCTGTCCAACTGAGGTCTCACACTACTTCACAAACAAGCAGCACTTTCCACCGTTATCCTTCTCTTGTGGAGTATGGCAAAAGAATGAGGATCGATCCTTCTGCTCATCGTCTCGTGAACCCTCGACATGAAGACCGACCCAAGCCCTCCCACTTACGGATATCCCTAACCCGATCGGTGATTGGCTATCAACCTCTTACCATCCTGCCTTCCGCCTCTGGTTGGCTATCTTCGTTATATGAGCCTACCTCCTGCTCCCCAACCTTTGTCCTCTCAAATGTTCATGGTCGGTCCCCCATCATCTACTTCACAGCCCTGCCACTGCTACTACTACTACTGCCCACGATCGTTCCTATATCGTTTTGGTCTTGACGTCATACCACTGATCCTTCTAGATCACACTCCACTCATTCGGTCCCCACATGATAGCCTACTACTGCTACTACCACTACCAGACCATGCCCCGTACATCCAGTCCCCACGTGATGGCTTAACTACTGCTACCACTACTACCTACACCTACTTCCCCATTCTGACCTAGGTGTCGCCTATGCTCCTTGTTGCTGGAGCCGATTTCTCTCTCCCATGTTTTGATGCTTTCATAATAATGTTGAGAGTAGTCTTACTGCGTTGGAGCTTCAAGTGGAAAAATCAGTGGGCAAACATATTATGAGGGTGGATGAGTCTCATGTCGTTAGTACAGTGAGCTGACAAACAATGAGCCTATCTGTTCCTCCTTATCTTCCCTCTACCTGCCCTCCATTCGCACTGCATTCGCTATTGGTTTTCCCTTGTACCTACGTTTTTTGTGTGTGTGCTCTTTTTTGTCTCGTTCTTGAATGTATTTAAGTTACATTACTGTTATTATTACACTCATCATGTGCTGTGTGGGGATGTGTCTCCATGTAGATTACTTGTATTTGCTCAGTGCGAGCTCAACTTACGCGTAGGTATTTCCAGTATATGTATAGTGTCCCTATACGCTAACTACCTACCTATACTCCCTTGTGTAATTCTCTAAGGCTCAAATGTCAAATGTAATCCTTTCTTTTTCTTTCACGAGTTTCAAAGTTTACATTTTACATATCATGACTATCTCATGTTTGCTCTCTGAATTTGATGGGAATCATTCGGGTTAAGCCTCTGTTTTGGGTTGGACGGGAGCATCTCTGTAGACAGAGACTTACAAGAAGAATTCTGAGGATCTCTGTATTTGGCTTCGTTTCCTCAATTTTGTAATATTCCTCGTCGCGTTGGAGTTCTTAGTCCTGTCAGCTCAATGCTCAACTCACGTAACACCACTCAATCCCTTGATTTCTATTTTTATAAAGGTAAAGACGGTGTGATTATCTCATCCTGAGTGCGTAATAGCCTATTCACATTATTCACTTTTGATTCTCCTCTCATCCTTTGAGCCTTCTTGGATTTCTTATCTTCCCCCGTCTTGTATTGTCTTTCTTGAGTTGTTTGAAAGCCCTGGACATCCCCATGTCAAACTGGAATGGAGGTGGCAGTCAGACTCGCATGAAAGCAAACAAACTCATCTGATATCCCAAAATCGTATATCTGTCTACAGTATCGATTCCATGTATAGGCTGTAGGTTGTTGAACGACACATTGACTAGCGAGACTCTTGGTATTTGGATGACCTCTGAAGTTTTGGTAATAATAATGGAAAGATGTGATTGCTAGTCAGGTGAAAAACCAAAGTGAAAATCTTACCATCTCACCCCACCACTGCACTGTATTATAAAATAATATCGTCTGTGAAGAAGCAAAATGACCCATATCCATTTTTAGTACAAAACAAAATGCACTATTTACAGAAACAATTAAAATAACATGTTCATGTCTCATGAAAGCAGGTTGTAAATAGAAACTTTTTTCAAGCATTTTTCAAAAAACAAGTAGGTAGGTATATAGAATATTTTGCACTTTTGTAAAACATGTAAATACGACATTGTACACTTTTCAAAAACACTTAAATAGAACATTTTGACCTTTTCAAAAATATGTAAATAGAACAATTTCCTCATTTTAGAAACTCGTGATTAGCATTGTTAGCATGTATCTTATTTACTGTATTTTCCGGACATGGTTCATTTTAATTCTAGCATAAATTGGAAATGGGTCATTTTGGTTCTTCATAGACGATATTTAGAGCAAAACTTGACACGGCAATTGTAGGTGTGCTACAACTTACAGTGTGATGCGTAATCTTTAAGAAAGCTCTTTAAGGAGCGAACCTTACCGGAAGTTAATTAAATCAGCTATCCCAAATTCCTGTGTCTATGCCTATAGAATAAAAACCTATGCAGCACTGATATTTCCTGCATCTGCATCTTGTCTTTACGCAAGAGTGGGCACCAAGGCAATAATATGCATTCGCTGGGTGGTAAGGGGGGACGTTAGTTTAGTAGGTAATGCATACGCAGTCGTGTGGAGTCCCAAATTGAATTCCATGTAGGTACCTACCCTACTTAGATCTAGATACAGAAAGAGATACATATAATGGTGATAATCATAGTAGTGACTGGAACTGGAAGTCTTGGAAACTTGGAAGGCGCAGAGATACATGAGATGCAAAAGTTTGTGAGTGTGAAGTGCCTTCATACGTTCACACACACTCAGCCACGGACAAATTTCCATCTCATTGCTTATTGCTTCCATGCATGCCTCGCCACGATGCCAGGATCCAATATTCTATTTATGTACCTACCTGCCATTCCAGGACATGTCCCATGTCCTCCGTGTACCATTAGAGCACGGATCCTTTGCGCTCCACTATTAGGACCAGGAATGACGGGGACTGTGAGAGGAGAGAAAGAGAGAGAGAGAGAGAGAGACCGGGAAGAGCAGAGATGTGCATTATGAAAATGTTTAAAGTTTAAAGTTATATTGGGTTTGAGTCATAATATGAGGACAGAGAGGATATTGTAATTGGAACAAAAGGTGTGTGCTTAGCTTTCGTTACAATTTGAATTTTGTAAATTGTTCTCTATCAAAGCTGGAGCATATATTCACATTCAGAGATTTTTTTTCGACTGTCTGCCCTCTGCCAGAGCGTCGAGAGGAGATTTGATGGAGAAGATGAGATGTGGACGCGGATGCGGAGCATATGGACGGAGGCAGAAGTTGATGGAGTTGGAATGCGGCTGTGGAGAGAAGTTGATGAGACTCCAGTGTGCAGACCGGAGACTGATATATGAGAGTAATAAAGAGAAGTGAATATTATAATAATGCAAAGGTTGATTTGGGGTCGATTATTAGGACAGGCAAAATAAAAACACTCATTCAAATAATACGGGTAGTTGAATGGTGAATGGATTTACCCTGATGATGTGATGGGGTGAAGTTTAGCTAGCGCACGAGGAGCATATGCAATCTTTCACTAGGAGCGTGAGAACTTTTTTTGGCAGATTGAATTTTCGTTCCGTGGACGACTGTTCCCTTCTCGACTCCTTTAGTGAGTCCCTATGCTCCCTATCACTTCCACCACCAGGACCACCTATACCTATACCAACACGTATACCAACACCAGAACCCACTCCTCTCCTTTGGCTTCCCTCCCCTTTTCGGTGACCGATGTTTTCCCATGTATACTCGGAAACCGAATCAAGCTGGATCGCACACCGGCCTCCCTACGTCACACACACTGCACTGGAGCTATGCATCTCCACATACAATGTAATAATAGGTCTACCGGTGTTCCTGGACTGGATTGGATATGGAGGGGTAGGAAATGTGGATGATGCAACTATTGTCGTAACACATTGCCAAAGGCAGAAGGTGAGGGTCAGACAGATCTACACACACACTTTCGTCCTTTCAAATCCTAACACATTATATTTTATACACTGACATTGTAGGAATTATTCTACACTAAGTGAAGTCATTATGCAGTTCACATATCCAACACTCTCTCCCCGCTTTCTCAAATATTCTTCACATCACATGTTCCAAATAAGATGCTCCCATCCCATATGTACACAAGGCTCGGGTCATCACAGGGCATAGGGGCCTCAAAAATCAAGCCCAGGCGCTCGGATTTAATAGTTATTTTAAAAAATGAGGACTGGTTCTGGTTCTTTATTATGTCATCTGCATCTACAACGGCATTTTCAAAATCCATGTATGTGTGGGAACTTGAGTAGCCAATCCCTTCAGGAAAATTACTCAGCTATTAAAAAATCAATTCATCAATTACCTACCATATGTTCACTTGTTGAGAGGATCGAGGAGATCTAGAGAGAAATGCACTAAATAAATTACTACCCTCTGTTCTTAATATATTTGATTCTCTTTGACGTAAAGATTAAGAAAGTTCAAAAAAATAGTCAAAATTTGTTTCCAACGGTGCGTGTATGAATATACTCGCCTATTTTTAAGTGTACTACAGGCCATTGAACTATATATTTTGTATGAGTGTAAACATTGTGATGCATAGCATAGCACAGCTGGGCTCTCATGTTTTCATAGCGTACTATAGTAGATATTATGGTCACTGAAAGAGATATAAATGAAACAAATAAAGTTTATAATTGATTAGTAATTTTTAGTGCAAACATTTATTGACAGTGTTGAGTTGTTGAGGCAAATCACTTTTCATTTTGTTCTGTCTCCTCGAGACCTATTAAAGGAGTGAGCATTGAACTGTATAGAACTGTAGAACTGTTGATATTGATAAAATCAAAATGCAGCAGAGCTCACTAGACCAATATGCTTGTTGATTACTGTTGTGTCAATATTAAAGAATCATGGTCAGTAGTGGTTTTATTGAGGGATTAATATCCAATTCATAATCCACTCGTGTAGAAGACGTTAAACTTAAATCAACACATGTACAAGAAATCTGGGGGTATTTTCGTCGTCAACATGTGGCGGTATGTCATCTTCTCCAGTGCCGGATAATGTGGCCAGCGCAGGCAGCCGCCGCTGCCTGAATTTTCTCAAAATATGTAAATTGAACATTTTGAAGTTTTCAAAAATATGTAAAAAAAAATATTTTGACTTTTCAAAAACATGCAAAATAAAAATTCGTGTACATTTCAAAAACATGGAAATAAAAGATGTTCCACTTTTCTCAAAACATGTAAATAGAACATTGAGCACTTTTCTGAATCAAGTAAAAAGGACATTTTGAGCTTTTCTAAAACATTTAAATACAACATTTTGCTCTACCAAAGAAAACCATTAATAAAATCCAAATAGTGGTTTTTGTATACGTTTTCCGTCTTTTTTCCTATATTATTATTCCCAAATTGCCATTGACATAGAGATTTGGTGTCCACTATTGCAGTAATAGTGACATTGCTGCTGCTGGTGTGCGGGTAAGATATTTACTGTAATAAAAATTGGACTGAAATCAAATGAGAGTGTTTTTACAATATGCCATGCAAACTATGAACTATGTCTGGGTCCTGGTTATGGACCAGGTTGGCCGGTACGGTAGGTCTGAGGAAGGGAAAAGTGGCCAAGTGTGAGTATGTAGCTGGATGGTTATTATGGTTGGAGATACGTACGAGATGAGTTGGATGATACTGGTTGTGTGAGAGCAGAGCGTAGAGACGGAAAGGTAAAGATGTGTGCATATGTTTTGGGTCTATTGAATTGTTCGGAAGCCTTTGCACATGGGCTTGAGAGCCCCAGAGGAGAGAGACTGAGTCGAAAAGCTTGAGAACGCAGCTGGCCAATGTGACGAACTCAGGGAGGAGAGTTCCCATCGACCAAAAGTCTCCCTGTATAAAAGGAGTCCACAACCCCAGGAACGTCACAGTTGCAGTCGAAAGTTTGGAAGGTTCGTTGTCGATCCGCAGTGCTCTATTCTCTGAACAGACGTGCAATTATATTTTACTACAATTTTCATTCTAAAGCAAAGTTGACTCGATAAGACTGACACATTTGTTAGTAAAAACAACTCAGTGTAAACATTGTCATCACTAAATAAAACATTCAAAAGTGCATCCCTTTTATTTACGTTACTCAATCTAATTAACAGTAACAGTACACACGGTTCACGGTTCACGGTTTGTGAAAACTCAAAGTTGGAAGTTGTTGACTGTACTCTCTTGTTTGGAAAAAAACGAAAAAGGATCACAAAAGTGTTTTGAGATTAAAGAAATATTCTCAAGAAAAAGGATAAATCAAGTGACTAACTACTCAAACAAATAATATTTCTTGTGTTTTAATATTTTAACTTAACTATCAATCAAAATGAAAGCTACCGCAGTTGAAACTGGAAATCATCATCACAGCCACGCCAATGTTTTGGGTATCCGTGGTCAGGATGGTAAAGTGCACAAAGCTAAACATAAGGAGGAGGAAAATGAGGAAATTAAAGCTTACTTGACGAAACTTCAAGAATTAGTTCCATTTATGCCAAAGAACCGAAAGTAAGTATATTTAATCCAGCTAAAACTTCTACTGTTCACTATTGACTGTCAATCATCTCCTGTTGACTGTTATTTTGGAAGTCTGGAAAACAAAAAAAAAACAAAAACTTTGAAAATGGAATTCTAGAAATCATTTAGTTTTAGGAGTCCGCAGTTAGAAGTGTTGACCAACAATGTGTCATAAGTGTGCAATCAGTGACTTTGGAATAGTATTGAATGTTGATTGAACGGATTCGAGTTTTAATTTTGATAATTTACCATCTTTTCGAATTTTGTGTTTCGTTCTAGTTGTATTCGTTTTTGTTGTAATTTTAGTATGGACATCAAAATAGGATTTAAATCACAAGTTGATGTATTTTAAATAGTTTTGTCAACTGTTAACAGTTAATATTAGTGCAGATCTACTTTGAACTTACGATTACAAATTAGAAAGATGTGTTAACAACAATGGATTAATCCTGACTCAGATATAACATTTAACACCAAAAATAGTTAGTTGTAATTTTTATTAGGATGTTTATTTTCACTCATCGTATTTGATTCTTTGATGCGATTATTATGATACTGATTGATTAATAGTTAGGATTGATACATTAGTCGGTAGTGAGACAGTTATGAGAATAACTGAGAGATTTAAGAAATTGTCTAAATGATGCTTGACGATGACATTTATTATTGATATGGCTGAGTGAATTATTTGAATGAAAAGGGTTCCCAAATGATTAATTGAGTACAATTTGACTATATTTATTCTTAGATTGTCCAAGTTGGAAGTGATTCAGTACGTTATTGACTACATCCGTGATCTCCGGCAGACATTGGGAATGCCACCACAGTCCACCCGTCTTGGTCTCGATTTAGTTGATCCCATGGAAATGATGTCTTCCGTCGTTTCCGCCAACAACAATGTGATTCTTCCCAGCTCTCAGTCTCTTCAACAGAGGCAACCTTTGGGTGTTATTTCAACACCTAACAACAGTTCTCTTAATGGCAGCTGTGCTTCTCAAGAGGTGAATATCCCATTTATTATTCGATACTAATACCACCAACAGAATCATTTTACATTCAGTGTAGTAGTCACATATACATGTAAAAAAAATATATATATAAAGGTATATAATAGTTGGATTTAAAATGGTTGAGTCAGAGTTTCATCTTTTGATCTATACATATTTCAAGCTAGGTACTTCTGTTTGAGAAATTTGTATACATTCTTCCTTAAAGAGTTTCAACTAGATTATCACACCATGCAGTCACACATACATTTTCCTATCGAAGGAGAAAAAAAAGTATCCACGTCTCATGTTCATCGTGTTCTCGTTGAAATTCACACGACACGATGAAAACGACGACATATCTTTCCTCGTTTCTGCCTTTCCGTCATGCTAATCTGATTCTTGATTTTTTCGTCACTTCGACTCTGTCCTTACAAACAAAAATACAATTTCATCTCTAACCATCATTTTCCTTATTTCACACTTCTCGTTCAACTCCTCCTACGCACACATCACATCTCCTCGTACACACTCTGATTATAGATAAACACTTTACAGAAATATATACGTGCCTCGATACTTGAATAAAAAAAACTATCAATAACAAGGTTTTGAGAACGATAAGCTTCAAGATATTTATATTTATGCAGGAAGGAAGAGAGTGAGCTAGAAAGGAGCTCGAGACTATATTAGAAACACATGTTGAGGTTGATTTCATCCTTTTGCAATTACTGCCATATCACTTCACAATTTCCACTCATTTTTATGTTATTTATTTCTGGATAAGTTTCTTGTAGGACTAGACAAGTGTGTGCCAGGTGACTCTGTAGAGTTTTCTCTGGGGGTGGCTTCCGTCGGTCTCCATATGTATGTTGTACGTCGATTCCTGATTTTTGCAAACAGTACACAAGGAAATTGAACATGTACACAAAAGATTCATGGAGAAATTTAAATGATGTTATGAGGCTAGATATAGGAAACGTTGTTCCACGATAACTTAGATGAATAGGGTGCAAAGAAACGTGTCAGTTGACTCAGGATGACACATAATCATTTATGCATTTTATTAGTCTAGCTTGAGGATTTAATGTGTTGGTGGAAGTCGGTGCCAAGGGTTATTTTACATTCCATTAGATCCCTACGCGTGTAAAATGTTGTCATCTCAATTGTAGAACCTATGAAAATCTGTGTGACTTTGTATGTTTCCTATTTATCGTCACCTAAAAACTCGGTGTGTGTTTTACGGTTAGATAGTGTAGGAGTTCATTTATACTCTTTCCCTTTTACTAACTCACATTCATCGCTCATATAAATTCTGAGCTGTCTCAGCTCTCGGAACGGAACAAGATTCCATCCATGGACTTTGAAGAAGAGAAAAAAATCATTCCACAGTAGTTTACAGATAAAAACGATTACTATTTAAATGGTAGCAGGGAGTCGAGTCGAGTACATCTTGACTCTCTCATGTTTGATCAGATGGTCCTGTATAAAAAGTTCTTGAGATTCATATAACGGGACGAGTAAAAAATAAATAAAAATCATCACATCTCTCGGCTATGTAGCGATTAGTTCAAAAATTGATATCAATTCATGGAAATCCTTTCAGAGGTTAGGGAGGAGTACAGTTTAGCATTTACGGAATGTTCTCATATTCAATGGTATAGTAACAGACTCAGACTTCTGAATAGTTCGGTGACTTCGATGCAAATATGAATATTTGATTGCGATTGGCCTTGTTACCACAAATAATACAAAAGCCCAGCGACTTTTGGTCGCGGTGGTGTCTTGAGTCTTGAGCTTTGCTCCTATTATGGAGTATGGAGATGTGCTCTTTACACTCAGTAGTGCTCACAGGGTGATGCCACATCATCTCGACGCTTTCTAGTTCCCGTAACGTTTTGTTTATTATCAGTGCGGTCATCAATATGTGTACGACACTCACAATTTAAATTCTTCCAGATGTACATCGACAGTCGACAGCCGAAGCATAGACTTGAAAATTTTATTTTTCCACACAGTCATGTTATATGTCGTTGTTTTGTACCAAGTTCGAAGGTAGTTCTCCTCCTTATACATTTATGCACAAGTTGTTTACGATTCTTACAATTCAAGTAGAACTTAATTTGGACGAGAGCGGCGTAATTTGAGTTTATAGGTCACCTCACGAAACCAAAGTCAAGCACAGTGCTGGCTGCCTGCATTGCATCGATCAACTGTATTGATAGTTGTTAAAAAAATAAAAATTACAAACACTCCACACTTCCATACAGTCATATTGGTTGCCAATATGTGAGGGATAAAAGTTAAATTGTAATAGTCTTCGTTTATGTAGGAAAACAAAGCATGGAATGTATGGAGTATATGGAAAGAATGGTAATCAATAGAAATTGAGCTTAATGGAACAAAAGGAATTGAGTGTAAGAGAGTATTTAACTGCCAGTGTAAATATTAGGAAATTAGGATTTACAAATCTTATTAAAGCTACCGAAAATCCATTCAATCATACATATGGGATTGAGCCCAAGTAAATTAAAATTGACTTTATGTGAGAGTCATTTCATTTTATTTTTCGTAATTAGTTCCTTAATCTCAGCGAACCTTGCATCGCTCACAATACAATTCATCGCGCAATCTTCTAATTTAATAGTTTTGAGAGCCATAAAACGAGAAGAAGCGGTAATACGGATGCAGTAATAAACTTTCCTTCTAATTCTTTAATGCAAAGTCCTAGTTTTGTTTTGTTTCACAAAATCACAATGGAGTTTGAAGGGAATACCGCTAAGGAAGAAAAAAAACAAAATATCACGTTTGTAGTAGCAGTGTGGGTAATTGAAAACAGCGGTTAACGACCGTAGAATCTCACCTCAGTGGCATTTATGACATTGCTGGAGTTAAACGATTGAATATGTGTACTTTATATGTAAAATAATTTACCATATTTGTTGTTTAGCTCAAGCTTAGGACATCTGACTCTTGTGAATATGATTTAATTTCAACATATTTAGGGATAATGGTTTGTTATTCATCTAGGAGTCGCATAGGGAAATATACGTTGGTTGGGGTTGGTGTGGTGTGAGAGTAAAATTTTGTTATTGATTCTTTAAGGGAGGAAGTCGTAGTCTTGCAGCTTGAGAAAAGCATAAGTTTCGGACAGAGATCTAGTTTGTGAACACGTGCGTCAGATTTCTTGTGTCGAGTCGAGTTCATTTCCTTTTTGTACGAACCGATTAGCTCCTCTAACGTCTAACTTTTACATTCTTTACGATTAGACTTTTGTTTAAGATTTAGAACGTGACTTGTTATTGAAATCTGTATGCATATTTTGTCGAGGAGACTATCATCATTATTTTGACCGACGCCATCCTCGTCAAGGATCCAGACTATTGCGTTGCATTCTCTGTTGTTTGTGCAATTTTCCAACTCATAAAAAATACATCTCTCAGCAGAGATGCAGAAAAAAAACACAAAATTTAAACATTGCTCTGTGTAGAAGTGAATGTCTATAGCGTATAAGATTATAAGAATGGAATGAGCTGTTGATCAATCAGTTTTTCACCTGTGGTGAGCAATATGTACTCAAGAGGTATTTGGTATGCATGGTAAAGAGTGAGAAGAGAGACGTGTTTCGTGCACGTAATCAGTAGGTAGATACTTTTGAAGGCTACAGAAGAGCTTTTATAAAATGGAAATATGTTTCCATACCACAAGAACAATGGAGCCAAACCATAGTCTGAGTAACTTGGAAACATCTCTTAACTTTAACACACAGACTTCACTTCTTATTCTGAGAAACTAATAAATTTTACTGTGTAAAAAAATATATATTAGATTCTTATATTACTGATATATATGAAAGTTTCAAATTATTCTTCATTTAATAGAAATTTTAAATGTTAAGCATATGACATTTAACCGAAATTAAAATGAAACAATTCGAGCAGAGTTTTTTTTTGGATACTATTGATATTTATTTTTGAATGAACCAAATACTGATAATGCAAAAATATGTTTTCTTGAGTGAGTTTGAAGAAGTCTCCAAGTTTCGCACCGTCTAGTGACGTTCCTTCTCAAGTTTGGTATGGAACTCAGAATTTGGCATATTTCCTTGGAAATTCTAAGAATGGATACAAGATTTATGCTTGAATGGCTTTACTTGGTACGCATGTACATAGGTGAATAGGTGCGTGAAGATTATTTAAGGCCATCGTTCGACTCTGGCTCTGTCTCTGTCTCGCTCTCTCACTCACTCTGCTGTTATAATATTTGCATGTTTCTATTTCGTAAAGTTCTACGGCTTTTGGTTGGCTTAGAAAAGTATTAAAGTCTCAAGTTTTGAGATGGAATTGATATTGCTAGTTTGTTGCTATTAGGTTGGGAAGGTCGTTGATAGTTGACTGGGCTATACATATAGGAAACGAGCGGAGAGCTGTATCATATATATATATGACTGAAATGACTGCATTGTTCCGCTGCAGGTTCTCATTGTGCAGAACTGTAGACTATATATTATGAAGTGTATGTACCTATATGGACAAGTACCTAATTGTAATAGCAGTAAAATAGGATAATGTGAACGAATTTTTTGTTGTTGCCATAAGCCCCGTCTGCATTCACTCTTGCAGTGTAGAATGTAGCTATAGTTTATCTTCAGAATTCACAACTGAATTGATTCCTTGGGGGCAAATCAGCTTAATAGTTTATGACGATGTAATCAAGACAATATAATTTAGTAAGGCTACATGCATTGAGACAGGAGAGGAAATTGACAAGGGTAGGTAAAAAGAAGGAGCGTAGATCTGTACTCGTCCCCCCTTCGTACTCTATCCTCTCGTAGCGTTCAAAAAAGATTTGAGCATCATGATCTGTCTTGGAGCAAAGGAGCAACTTCTTCGGCGTATCTTTTTTGGTTGTGAAACGTTATTTTGCAATTTTCATGGAATGACTTTTGAGTGAGTGAACGAGAGAGACTTTCACTTGAGTAATGCACACCTGGTCGGTAGTGATTATAAATCGTTGAGCTTATGTAGACCGATGGGCTGTTTAATTCTTTGTCCATGTGTTCGCCTTTTCTGTCTACCCATCATCAGAGTCAAGCCTTTAAGGCATTGATTAAATATCGACGACGACGACGACGACGACGACTCAAACAGTTGAAACTTTCTTATCATCCTGAGAGCAGTTGAGCAGTGATGTGCAGGCGGTGAGCCTCTCCACTTCTTCTCTCTGACTATACGAACAATCTATAGCATTCAACATCAACTTCTTCCTCAGAGCTATGTATCATCATTAGCCATTTTACTGCACGTGTCTTTTACATTCTCCAACCACAAGGCACTTCCTTCACTCACAACTTTAATTTACTTCGCAGCAGTTTTACTCATTTTTTTAATTTTCCGTCTCCTTGTAAAAAGGAATGATACATGGAATTGATTATATGAGCGGAGACGACGACACGACGTGGAATTGATGTAGGGAAAATGTAATAACATCTCAGGATGATGGAGGTAACCACGTCGGACATGAAACGGCATTCTGCCCCTTCACTCATCTCTCTCTCTCTCTCATAGAATTAGAAGGTGCGAAGGGAAATTCAGATTTAGATAGGACTCTTGATAAGATTCATAAAATATGGACTAGAGTAAATCCACTTAGGGAATCAGAATGATGAGACGATAGCCGCAGATTCACACGGTGACTCATATTAACGAAACCCTAGGTGCAAAAAAAAAAGTCTTTCAATAGTAAAAAAGATTTGTCAAGATTCTCTTGGATGATAACCACGAAACGTATGAGTAGTAGTTCCGAGTTCCTCTTCATTCACATTCACACATGAATCTCAACTATGGAGAGACGGAGAATGTCCAGGCTCTTTCATTGGGAATTGCCGTCACAACTACTACTCCCAGTACCTACTTCACTTCATCTCGATGGGTCGTCCCGTTCAGATATCTTAACTCGTGTATATAAATAAATAGAAGAAAGAGAAGGAAACAAAAAAAAAATGAAGGAAAAGCTTGAGCAGAAAATTATTGTGTCTTCCCAAAATTCCGTATATGAATATTATGAATAAGACTTGTTTTTCTTTTGTGACGTGGATTTTCTATTTCTACCTTGTCGATTCTCTATGGTTGCTCCTCTGTCACACGGAATAATAATAATTGAAAAGTCTGGGAATAGCTTCATTGAAAACACTCGATAAAAAATTATTTAATAAAGATGGAGTGAGGGCAGTGTGTGTGTGTGCAATGAAGCAAACTTGATTTACGTACAGAGATAGCGAGGCAGGGAGATACAATGTGAATGTAATTCAGTGGGAATACTACCTATAGTAATGTGTAGTTCTACTATACTATAGTTGAGAGGTACATTGTGCACATACGAGTTTTGTCTCTGTCGAGGAGGACTCGAGTTGAGTACAAGTAGAATATATGGATGTAGGTACCTACATGGTGCAATGGGAATAGGAGTCACTTTATTGTTTAATCTGGGCAAGGTGAAAAACTTCCTGTTTGCTCTTTGGTCGGAGGGAATGGGAAGCCTGTCTTCTTGTCTTGTCTGACCATCACTACATCAGAATATGGTTATGGTTTAATTACAAAGTTACAGCCAAAAACTACACTCAGCATTCATGCAAAGGTGGTCATAGGGAGTGCAGTTCACTCTACACGGAGGGATGGGGGGTTTTCCTGGTCTGGCCTGCTCTGACTCTTGTCTTCATGTGTAAAAATATAACACTACTATTTTATGGAGTTACTTACTAAACAATAATTATTACAACTCAGCTGTTACATCGTGCATCACATCTAGCATATATAGGTACATACTGAATGAATACTACTATCAAGGGGCTGAGCCCACACAGAGTGTACATGGTAACAATAAAAACAAGCTCAGAGCGTAATCACATACACACACAGAATGTACTATGCACAATGCGATAATTATTGCGAAATATAATGCTAGACTGAATTGAATTCAATGAAAATATGTATCTGAATGTATGAAAATGCTTTTGAAGAGACCTTTAAAAAAATTACACTGGGACTATTTTTTTTCTCTCTTTTCCTTGAATGCTGCTGCTTCATTGGGAACGCTACTTTGATGTTTCTACTACCTCTCCTCCTTCTCTTGGTTGTTCTTCACAGCATTCGAATCTTTGAAACTTCAAGGTATGGTCTCTCCTTCTCTATTCTATCTATAATCTCTATCTATATCTCATCTGTCCTTTTAAATTTCATAATCGTATGCATCACCACTATTCCTATTAGTACAGCTGTAGCGTACATAATACTCCTTGAGCCCTATCTCTCTCATCGGGCTCCAAACTATAATCGAGTATAATTACGTGGAGGTAGAGGAGAGTGTATTAAAACTCTATTTCGAGCCTAATTGTAAATTGAATTTGTCATTTCCAAATGAGATAAGACTTTTGTTGGGCTAGTTGCTAGGAGAGAGAGAGAGGAGATGGAGAGTGACAATTTTCATTGTAGCCGAGTAGCGTCATTCTTCATGCCACATTGTTTGAGCCAAGAGTAATGGAAAATATGCAATGCTCTGCTCTGTCGTCTCCTCTTAACGTATTTTTGATGATGACTACCTACTTACTTAGTGACTTGACTCGACTCTGTGACTGTATGGACTTGTTCTTTGGAGACATTATCTTTCTTAGTGGTCCTGGTCTTTCAACACACTCACATTATATTACTGCGAGACACGAGAGACACACACAAGATTGAAGAGCAAAGTATCTTTTGGGTCTTAATGACTTTTAAAAATCTAAGACAAGAGAGAATGGGAAGTAGGGGCATCTGCATAGGTGTCTCCTCGCTTAAGCTCCATTCATACCTTGAGCAGATAATAATGATGATGAAAAGACGAGAAGAGATAATCTCGAGTCTCTCTGCCTTTCCCACTCCGCTCTCAAGTTCTTGCTCAACTGAAACAAAAGTTGATTTTTTCAAGTACCTATATACCATTCTTCTCCGTAGTTTTTCTCTCCCTTCCTTTTTGCCGTAGTAGTAACTTGTGTTCCTCCATAGATTTATGTAGTGAGCTTAACTACCCGCAGAGACGGATCGAAGCTGGAGTGATGGTGGATAGAGAGCTGTGGTGATGGTATGCGTGCTAAAAGTGCAGTGAGTTTAAATAGCTTATGTACAATCCCAAATGTGCTTGGGTAGGTAGGGAAGACGAGATACGAGAACGAGAGAGGCTCTTTTAGAATATTATTACAATCCCAGAGCTTCAGCCTCTGTTTAGCTTTGGAGAAGAAACTGAGAATAGATGTAAACTTGTCGTTAAGAGTTTAAAAGCGTATGGAAGAAAATAGAAACAACGGCACGGCTCATTGGCTTCATCGTGTGGAGAGTAAAAACATGGGATATTGGAGTCAATGTATATAGTCACACGCACACGGCACAAAATAAACGATGAGAAAAAATAATACTGCCACAAATACCATGGGAAAGGAGAGAAGAAGAGTTGCAACTTGAAATGTATAGGCAGGCTGATAGGGGCATGATTTCATTTTTTTTTTTTTTTGCACAATTTATCTGTAAGTTGAGAGTAGAATTGATAAAATAGAAGAGATCCTATGTAAACTACCTATGTATACCCATGTATTACATACTTGTTAGTGTGGGAGATAGAGTGTAACTTGAAACTATATACACACACATATTCCCAAGTTTGAAACTGAAAAATACTCACGATGATTTTTTTTTTCTCTTGTTCTGATTTTAGATTCCACAATTGATGGACAAATCTCCTTCAGCTGACGTTGACACACGGCCGGTCTCATGTTAAGTTTCCTGCCATAAAAATCAAATATTTTTCATTAACTCGATATCACTACCAATCGTCTTGGACACCAGAACGTCGTCTTGAATGTCATCGTCACCTCAACCTCGACGTCTCATCATTGTTTTCGATTTCAAAATTCGAACTAGCTAAAAGTTGTGCTCCTCCTTGTTTGTTTACCCGTGTTGCCTCACTCAAAAAAATGTAGTTACCGTGAATCCTCACTTCCCCCCGCGACTCCGTCTCCATCCCATCTCATCGTGTATAGGAAGAGTCAAGACTCGAGCTGAGAATAGAAGACTTAAATGCTTCAGCCAGCCTCCCATAGTTGACCATCTTAGGCATAACTACTCCATGTTACGATCTACATTCACCACCACCACCACCACCACCACCATCGCAGGGATTGACAAGAACTGTATCACGTCTGTATAGTGAAAAGGACGACATCTCACAAAAGCTGATCTCTCTGTTATGTACTCTATGACGTGGATGAGCAGTTCCGTATCGCGGTGTTGGAGGAGCCCAGCAGTGCACGTGCTTATTATGAACAACAGAAATGGAGGACCCCGTGAATGGAGCGATGATGCTGTGTGGAGACATTATATGTGCATCCTTGTGGTTGTGTTCATTCCTACGACCACCTGTTCATGTCACTCAGACACTGTCTTCACGTTTCAGTCAAAAAATTGTATTCAGTAGCAGTAATTATCATATAGATAATTATTATGAGGCGCTTCAGGCTATCGGATCATTTATTTAAGGAGTTGGAAGTCTGGGATGATAATGAGGATGATAATGATGATATGAGGAGAGGAGTAGTAGAATTTTCAAGTACATGTACGTACATCCCAGTATATTATTATATATAGTCTTGTGAACAATCATGAAAGTATTTTGGAGATGGTTTTGTCTTGAAAAAAAAATCAGGTCAAAAGCTCCGCCTAGATGGCAAATGCAATTAAACAAAAAGAGATGGCATACCAGGAAAGAGAGCAAGACACACATATAAATATTATAAAATATTATATTCAAGTAAAAGGCCAAGCACCAAGAAGCAAGCGCAGTCACCAACAACCGCAGTGGTTCCTACTACACACAATTTTTTTTTTACACTGCCGGGCATTTCTCTCAACTCCGATCACCCCTTTGTAAGCCCTTTTTATGTTTTACACGAGGAAAGTCATTGGGTTACATCCCTTCACCATGTCTACACATAAATAGGTATACTACTACTTACTACTCGTTTCACTTCTTGTACTTGGTCCATCCTCAATACCTTTTATCTCACAATTGTTACACATTATTACATAATAATCTAAAACTGGTGATGAGTGAAATACAAGGGGTACTTATTATTTATGTTACAAATTTAAAAATAAGGAAAGGAAAAAGAAAAACAAAGACGTGTGTGTAATAATCACGGTATGCTGTATTGATTTGTCCACGGCAACAGTAGATTGATGCATCAAACCAAAGTATTAAACTCTTACATAATATAAAATTAGTACATTTTTAGTATGCGTCTTACACGAGTCATTTCAATTGTATCCCTTTTTTTATCTCTCTTTGTGTAGTTGTTTTTGGTAGGTTATTGTATTAGAGTGTGGAAAGTGTGTGTGGATGTCAGAGAGGATTTCTTAACATTTATAAGTTTATCTTCAAAGCTACATGAGCTCTCGTTGTTCTTTAACTATTATAACTATTTACAGTTATAGCAATTAAAATGATACCCACCTACAAACTAAAATAGGAGAAAAAAAAAGCAATCTGACTGTGGAAGGTTAAAAATGTAGGCTTTTTTTTTTTAAATTGGAGAATTTCATTTTTTCAATTCCAAGGTTTATCTCACTCTGTCTGGATCATTTTGAAAGGAAATCATGTGATTTGCCATAAAATAAAGAAGTGTTCAGTTTCAATTTTGGTCTCTTGGTTGTAGGCAGATGTACTTACTACACGTTAGACACGTACGCTTAAGGTCGAGCTATAGGTAAACCACTCAGGATACTTACTACCTCCGATTTCCGATGACATTTTCCAATGACTCAGGAGTCGATTTCAATTTTTTAAAAAAAGAAGAAGATTCAATTACCCCTCAATAATAATTCGAGGACTTGTACAAATAAACACGATTATTGGTATTATTCTCTCAAAAGATGTCATTTCTAAAAGGAGGTAAAGAAAATCTCGTGACTTCATTTACGTCTTTTCTTGTCGTCTCTCACAGTCTGATTCTGATTTAAAGAGATGCAAAGTAAAGTAGAACAACTTTGTTTTTTTTTTTCATCTCCGTGTCTGTGTGTATGCACACAGATAGGGATGTGGAGAATAATAGCTCTACTATACGTTTGACGTGTTGCGCTGCTCGAGCTGTACCAATTCTCGTATTTGTTTTGCACGCTCTAGGTCATTTTGAAAACCAAACCAGCATATATTATAGCATAGTGTGAGGAGGAAGACGACGAGGAAAATGACTAGCTATATAAGATAACTGTATCTCTGTATTTTGTGAGTCCTTGTGAACTTGTGAGTATTGAGCTCTAAAGTACTTGATGACATCTTCTCGATTCTCGACGTCTTCCTTTGTTTGTCTTGGACGTGGTTTATCTTCCTTGGACTTTTTAGCTTGGTAATATTCTAAAAACAAAATGCTTCCAGACAGAGCGATATTGTTCCTAGTAATAATACCATTTAAAGTTAGATGAAGGAGAGGAAATTAATTAAAGTGTTATTAAAGTGTGGATGTCTCAATGAGTATGTGTGTAGGATATTTTCAAAAATCAATGTCTCTGTCTCGTTCTCCAGCTCTTCTTTTATACACACACCTTGAGGTATATAGCGTGAAAGGAAATAATAGCAATATATTAATGAATGTGTCTCTGTGAGTGAAGGATGAAGGTGTGTAGTACTTTTTCGTTTTGTTTTTGTTTTGGCAGTGTAAGTTAAACTTAGGATTTGAGCTAATTATTCCTATATATATATATATACGATGATGATGGCGATACGTGATGGAAAAAGTGTGGAATTGATTTCTTGAGGGGGTTTTTTATTTTAAAAAACACACACACACAAATTTGGTTTGGTTATATACAGTCTTTTGGTTGGTTGGTATGATGATGTGAGAGTGGGTGAAGAAGAAAAAAGTTATATGCTTTATAGTAAAGAGGAGGTTGAAAAAAAAACGGTGTTTCAATTTGTTGGTTTGTTGTCATTGTTGTTGCCCAAAGACAGAAACAACAACAAATAATAATTTTTAAAATGTATAAAAATATACACTACATACATAAATGATATACATTTTTCATTGAGTCTGTGATTGATTTTTGTTTTGATTTTGTATCAACTGTTGTACCCATGCATTGTATTATAAGTAAAATAATAACTATTAGCTATAGTCTAGTTGTACTATGTAATTATTATGTAGGTATTTAAGTGTGGACGGAGCGAGAGAGTTATTCGTTGTAATTTAGTTGTTGTTGTGGATGGTGTGTACGGTATCGGTATGAGATGTTGTGTGTGTGTGTGTGTGTGTGTGTGTGTGTGTGAGTGGGAACATTGAATAAATGTGGTTATCTTTTGAACGTCAAGTATGTATACACACTCTGGTTGACAGAAAGAGTCTCCTGGATTAAAGGTCTCATATAAACAAAAAAGAAATATATAGTGTACACGTTCACTGTACTTAATAAATATGACGCATATATTGTGTACACAGACAAATCTTACAAGTTTAAAAAAAAATATCTACCTACATACATTTTCAAGACCTATATTCCTTGGCACTATATATCCACTGATATAACTATATATATATACTTATACTATATAAAGAGCATAAGATTATAATGGAACACCTCCTACAATATTTATGTTGTAAAATGTACAAATGGGAAGATGCACTCGCACACAGTGAAGCTTGTGCTCTACGTCGAACAAATGCGATGTAATTAATATTGTAATTATTACTAATTATTACCTTAAGAAAAATGACGAATAAATAATGCCAAGATTCCTATTAAACAAAAAAACAGAACTCGAGCAGAAATTTTTACAACTTGATTTTTATTCTCATTACATTCATTACATGTACATACTCCATACTCGTCCAAATTAAAATCCATAAAGATATTTTATTTCATGCGAAATTTGGAAGATACATAATATACTTGATAGTTTCCATTTAAGTAAGGTCATCTCAAAAATGTATGTTAATATGTAAATCTATCCTGTAGCAGTTTTGTGTTTGTGTTCAGTGGACTGCGCGGAAATTGGAGTGGATGCAGAGAGTGGACGGAACGAACACACCTGGTCCTGGCCTGGTCCTGGTGTTCCTCTCGTACTTCCTACGCGAACGTAGTTTTCTATGTAATTACATATGAGATGAGAGAAGTTGAAGTTCTATACAGTGGAATGGAGTGGTAGGAAAAAGGAAAATATCTTGATCACCCTCGTAGGGCATACAAGGCAAAATTCACTGCATCAAAATGTTGTAATTAATTTAGTCTTACGGTACAGAGAGTAGCAATTTGTGTAGGATTCTTGACCACAATATTCCCTCAAGGAGGCACGCATTGCATTCCTTTGGTGATTCTCTCTCAAGTTTGTTGTATATTTTTTTTCCTCTCTTATTTCAAAAATCTACAAGATTCCATCTTGCATCCATTTTCATTTGGTCTGGCGAGATGGGCCGATGCGGATGAGATGGGAGGGCAACGGCGTCAGTTAATTGGACTTGAAATAAGAGTGTATACTCTCTCACTGTGGTACTCTTGGAGTCCATCTAAATTAATGCCATCATTTCTGTCCTTGTTTGTACTCACATATTCAGAGTAGTGTAGTCTATAAAAGCAAAAGCTACGCATACCAATAAGCATAGTATGCAAAATGTACTATCTGTCTTCCACAACAGGACATACAAGATTACTAGACATAATATTATTGTGTGGATTTAAAAAAAAATATTTGTGGACTGTATATTATTATATAGGGAGAGCATGCACGTGGTGTACGGATAATATAATAAAATTGTTGGCTTGCATCTCTGTTATGGGTTGGCTGATGCAGTTGGCCGATTGTTGTATTTGTATTGTACTTACTCTCATGATTTTCTTTTTTTTTACATTTGGCTGCACATTACTATTAACATGTAGCTGGCCTGGCATGGAATTGGTACGGGTACCTATATACTAAAGTTCGTATTCATATAGCAACGTGTAGATTTTAACCATTTCACATAATACTATCCTTCCATTTGTATATTTTTATATCTTGTATTTCACAATTTACTCAGTTTGAGTTCCACCCACCGCATTATAGACTTTACTTACAACAACGTACACCCACAACTATTTTAATTTTACTTGCATTTTATTCGATCGTATTATTTATTTTATCTCAAATGTAAATTTCTATTTAGTCTATTAATCCTGTCGTATTTTTATTTATTTGCTTAGTACTTGACCCCAAATGTATTTTTTCTTATTTTTCCTCTTCCTGTCGTGGGCCTCTAAAATGTAATAAATTCAAAGTTTTTAGTGTTTACAAGTCGTGTATCACAAATGCAGAGTAGATATAGGTATTTGAAAAAGGTAAAAAACACAAATCAAATAATTGGTAATTTTGCAATAATTTGCAAAATAGTAATTACTATTGTTGCTCGTGAATGCTTTTTGGACTTTGGAATTGATGGAGTTTTTAATAAAATTCTGTCAGTCATGTTTTTGTAGGACCAAATTTGAAATTTGTAAATAATTAATTATTATATTGCAAATTATATTCCTTGCGTAATCGTGATTCGTCAATTTTGAGTTTTTGAGCTCTTCCCTATAAATGATAAAACTAACAACTATGTGTATAAGTTTGTGAGAGGACGACGATGACGACGACGACGAAGAAAAGCACAAAAAGATTTAATTCCTTTCAAGGCTGTGTAAAATTGCAACGCCTAATAAAGAAGTTGGAACTTAATTCTAATTAAAATTTGAAATCAGCTCTGGTAAATGACATTGCACGGTAATGGTAATGGTAACCATTAGTAGATCTATACTAATTACAATAAAATTACTACTAGACACAGTATACAGCCTAACATGGGGGGGATAGCGTATTACATGGAAATGGTAAATTATGAAATTGTCATATACCTTCTTCATCAACGCTTATATTTTTTGCCCTTTGGCTCCCCATGAGATTGCTAAGAAGGAAAAAAAAATTCAATTTAAGTCCACGTATTTGTACACGGGCAAACTATAATTTAAAGTGTATGGCGCTCCATTCCACACGACATCTTCATTCCACAATTCATTTTCACGGGGCATATAGTCCCAGTTCCCAGTCCTTTCGTGAAAATTTAAATTGAATAATCCTATAATTTTTTTTTAAAAAGTATAATACAACCCGTGATTTTGGTAATTACAATAAAAATAATAAAATTTTGAAGCTAAAAGGAATAAATCAAAATTTTTATGGCAGTCGAAATTCAAATATTATTATACACATCAATTACAGTACATTGTTTGCCCAGGCCGGGAGAGATATACTCTGTGATAAAAAAAAGGCTATAGGTGAGGCCTTCCGTGATTAAGATGATTATTAAATTTCCCTCTTCAAATATTATTAATGATGATCTGATCGTAATCATGAAGATGAAGATGGGCAAGTGGGAATAATGGACCAAGAAAAAGTGTTAATATAAATCCATAAGAGAAGCAGAGAGACTCCAAAAAATGTTGTATACTTAATCAAATGGTGGGTGAAATGGTGGGGCTCCTTAATGAATTTGATGAGGCACCCCTTTCAATTGTATAGTCTGTGTGTAGCTATTCAGTCTCGGGCCTTGGATCCTTTCAGCATTTAAAATGGTGAGGAAACTGCCAAATTTGGACATGTAATCTTCACGATTGTTCTCACACACACAACAGGACGAGGACGAGGAGCATTACCATACGGGAAAGGAAGAGAGTTTAGTGTGCGAGTAAATCTCATCGGACGGTTGGATATTGGATTTGGATTTGGGTATGGATTTTTTCTCAAATATATAATTATGTACGGGACCATCTTACTAACATGTAAGTATACACACAGTCACATAGGACACCATCTCATAATCATATTTCTCCATGTCTCTCTTCGTAATGCATTCCAAGTTTGAATTCAGGGCCGGACGAAGGAATTGATTTTGGGCAGCATTTGTTTCTATACAAAAACCACCATTTTGTTTTTATTGAAGCTTTTCTTTGGTAAACAAAAATGTTGTATTTACATGTTTTGAAAAGGTGCAAAATATTCTTTTTACTTGATTCAGAAAAGTGGAAAATGTTTTATTTCCATGTTTTTGAAATGTGTAAAAAAATTTATTTACATGTTTTTTGAAAGTCTCAATATTCTTTTTACATGTTTTAAAAAAGTGCAAAATGTTCTTTTTACTTGATTCACAAAAGTGCTCAATGTTCTATTTACATGTTTTGAGAAAAGTGGAAAATGTTTTATTTACATGTTTTTTAAATGTACAAAAATTTTATTTTGCATGTTTTTGAAAAGTCTCAATATTCTTTTTACATATTTTTGAAAACTGCTCAATGTTCCATTTACAAATGTTTTGAGAAAATTCAAGAAGCGGGGGCTGCCTGCGCTCGCCCCATTATCCGGCCCTGTTTGAATTTCAAAGTCATAATTCGTAGAGACTCGAGAGTCTCAATGTCCCACAATCTGACGGACGGAGGATGAGAAAGTCTGGAGTTCCGCGTGCAGTCTGCGTGATAATGTACCTACGAACAATGTCTCATAATGGAACTGGAATCCCTTTAATACACGGTCCTGACTTCAATTACAAGACATTATAATTGAACCGTGGAGAGACTTTATCAATTATTACAAACCGAACGATTAAACCTCTCCTGTGTAATCCATATGGTTACGGCTCCGGCCATCATGGATCATATGGTCATTTTCATCTCGTGTCTGCATGCTGAGCTTCGTCATTAAGTAAAATGGTGTAAGCTCTGGTCTGGCTCTGGCTCTGGCTCTGGGAGTGAGCGCTTTCGTTTTGCCGTTTCCATTTGGCGTCCATGTCCATAAGGCTAAAAGTCTTACTGTCTCTCTCATGGCTCAGGAAGGAATTCATGGATAAGGAGAGAGAATAAAATAAAATTCCTTTTCTTAAATAGGGAGCTAGGCAAGGCGTGTAAATTGGATAAGGAGCACATGAATTATGAACCATTGTGTTCCCTATTCATCTCATCATACCTTCCCAATGTCTCCACACACACTATACACACTACAGATCTGCATTTTGCGTCCCTTAAGCTCCCGGAGCTAATAATATTGTCCTCTCTCTCTCTCTAATGGTCCATATCTTCTCCTTATATCGAGTTCAAATGCGAAAGCAATACGAACCCAGAGAAACTAGAAAAATGATACCCTCTTTCATTTTCTCTTGTGTAAAAAACAAACTCTATCTTATGGGCATTATTAGATTATTCAATCAACTACATGCCTACCCATTTAAGTCCTTCCACGCTGACGCTGCACAATCATAATAATTGCATTTAAAAAGAAAAAGTCCAGGACTGGTGGTATAGTATAGTTCCTGACTTTTACCTTGCAACTCTTTATTCAACAAATCAACCTTAATCATTATTTTACAAGGGGATTGGATAAATACCCATTGAAATAAACGTCCATGTTTAGAGACCCAAGGAAGACATGTGAAATTTCAAATTTTTCTAACGATAAGCAGGTATTATAATTATCACAACTGACAACGACAACGACAACGACAGCACAAGTGGATCTCGATATGATTCCCTATTTCCTTTTTTTAATGGATAAAAAGTAATACTCTGTGAATAGACCCATATATAGTTTTTTTTTCTCTTCTACGACTTTTGCTGGTCATGAGGTTGGAATTGGAATTGAGATTGAGAATTGGAAATGACAAGGTGGCTTATTTAAATAAACTCCTAATATAAAAAAAAAAGAAGAAAGGGCCGAGATAGGATTTAATTCAGAATCGTGATTTGACGCGGTGTACTAGGTACTCTCTAAGCTTGAATTAAGTACCTGAGTATATAATGCGTATATTGCATAATTATTGGATATAGTACCGCAGTAGTATAGCTAAGTGGCTTCGTTAGTTCACTCCAACCAGGGCCGGACGAAGGAATTGATTTTAGGCAGCAATTTGTTTCCATATGCAAAAACCACCATTTTGATCGGATTTTATTGATGGTTTTCTTTGGTCAAGGAAAATGTTGTATTTGCATGTTTTAGAAAAGTGCAAAATGTTCTTTTTACTTGATTCAGAAAAGTTCAAAATATTCTATTTACATGTTTTTGAAATGTACAAAAACTGTTTATTTCCTTTTTTTGAAATGTACAAAAACTGTTTATTTCCATGTTTTTGAAATGTACAAAAACTGTTTATTTCCATGTTTTTGAAATGTACAAAAACTGTTTATTTCCATGTTTTTGAAAAGTCTCAATATTATTTTCACATATTTTTAAAAACTTCTCAATGTTCCATTTACATGTTTTGAGAAAATTCAGGCAGCGGGGGCTGCCTGCGCTGGTCACATTATCCGGCCCTGACTCCAAGTCTGGATCAATATCGGTATATCGATTTAAAAGCAAGCGTAACTATTACTATTTTACTCCACTTATAAAACGGAGTAAACACGAACTCTGTATTTCTACTGCAAAGCAAAAGCAAAATGCATTGTGGAAATGAACACTCTCGTTCAACTCTTGTTCAGTAATGTTCAGTCAGTGGGGGTATCGCATATCGGTATCGGTATCGGTATGTTGGTGGTGGAGGGAGAGGTCCATGTCCAAGTCCAAAAAACGTCCAAATAAAATTGGGACAGAATAATCCAACAAACATTTAGGGTCCACACAGTTACACATAGTCAAAATGTAGGTACATTAAAAAAGATTGCAACTTTTGCATCGTCATCATCATCATCTTTGAAATGTATAAAAAGAAATATTATAAAAATACACCAACTATAAACCAAGGAACCAAGCCCAAGAATGAACCTTTCCCTTTGCGTTCGCATTTACTTTTGAACTCTTTGATTTTACATGTTGAACAATGGAAGGAACTCCAACTCTCTTCCCTAGCATGGGAAGATGGGAAGTATCAAGTATACATTATGCGTAAATGGAAGCTTATATAGTACGATTAGAGAAATTTTATACTTACGATTAGTTTTTTAAATGCGTAATGATGAAAAATCTGAGTGTGTGTGTGTGTGTGTGTAAGAGAGAAGTTCCATATCCTCTTTTTATCAGTCTGATCATTATTAATGGTTTTCTACAAATGAAGGGACGACAGATGAAAAAACAGACAACTATGGGAGCAGCTACGCAGCCACTGTACTCAGGCTATAAATACGTCCACGAAACGACCAACTATATATACGATTCCATCAACTGTCCAAATCCAAATCCAAATCCAAAGGAAACCAAGTCAAATAGAGTGAGCGACTATAAAGGAAAGAAACTACAGAGACATTTAAATCCATGGGTGTGAATGGTACATGGAAGCGTACTTACATATATCGAGTAGAATTTCAATTCACATTTTTTGACAACAATATAAGAGCAGTACACAGGTAAGCGTCCTGAGTACCTATATATAGCAATGTTCCAACTCGAGCAAGACAAGGAGGTAGGTACCACTTATAATACACATTGTAAAAAATCCCCAAGATTTTTGGAGGAAGAGACAGTGGAAAGAGCAGGAGCATCTGCTGCTCCTCTTCATTCCCATCATCATCTCTATTATTACGAATAGATATATATATATTTAACTCACTTATGTTTTGCATCAACAGATTATCCCCGTCTCTCTCACTCTGTCGTCGTATGCATCTTGTGGTTTTGGTGGTGGTGGTGGTGGTGATGGGGACGACTCGACGGTGTCTCATCTCAGGGCCGGACGAAGGAATTACTTTTAGACAGTAATTTGCTTCCATACAAAACCCACCATTTTGATTTTATTCATGGTTTCTTGAGTAAAGCAAAATGTTGTATTTACATGTTTTAGAAAATTGCAAAATGTTCTTTTTACTAGATTCAGAAAAGTACAAAATGTTTTATTTCCATGTTTTTGAAATGTGAGAAAAAATTAATTTCCATGTTTTTGAAATGTGCAAAATAATTTATTTGCAGGTTTTTGAAAAGTGTAAAATGTTCCATTTACATGTTTTTTGAAAATTCAGGCAGCGGGGGCTGCCTGCGCTGGCCGCAATATCCGGCCCTGTCTCATCTTCTCTCTCTCAAAATATGACCAGCGCTCCATTCATTCATTCATGAGCTGTGGCCATGTGAGGACATAAGAGAGACACGTCATGATCTTCTTTCCCTCACTTCGTCCTCAGTCCATTCCCCGATGCCGATGCCGATGTCTGTGTCCTTTTCCTTCTCTCCTTTACATATTTTACGTTATTTTATTTCTATTTTCCAACACAGTTTTCAAGGGGGGAAAATACTCTTCAAAAATAGTTATACAAAATACATAAAAATGAGAGGAACACATGTTTTTTTGTATGTGTAGTAATAGATGTATAGGACTGCGCGCAGAGTTTCCAAGTTTTGTGTTCAAATCAGACACATTTTCTGCTATTTGAATTCTAACAAAAAAGTAAATTCATATTTGAGTATTTTTGAGCTTTGTCACAATGGAATATGAATGGGAATCTGTCCGTCTCCGTCTCCGTAGTGCTTTATTAATGTGAATGAATACAAGTTTTTTCCTCGTTTTCACATTCAATATCATTATATCCCTATCCTTACCCAAGAAGAGTACAGAAGAAAGAAAGAGCTTTACTTTTGGCAGACGTAATATTTACAATCTTAAACCGTATAGACACACATACTCTAACTTTTTTCATGCAATAATTCCCATCAAGCTTACGATTATTAGTAGACTGTGTATAGCTGTAGCGGAAGAGATTATTTTTAATTTGTCGTTAGCGTCGGAATTTTTAAAATGTCTTAAATGTCAAAACGCACAGCATTCGTACGGTAAATTAGAAAAATCCATTTATTACTATATGTACAATCATAATGCATGTTGAAAATCGGGGGAATCTTGAAGTGACCAAGTCAGGATTTTTTTTTCTACGTTCAAGGAAGTTACAAATAAGTCAAAAGTCAAAAGAAACGGCAAATAAAAAAGGAATGGAAGATGCGACTCAAGACCTAAAAGTTACAGGGCCAGACGAAGGAATTACATTTAGGCAGGAATTTGTTTCCATACAAAAACCACCATTTTGATCGGATTTTATTGATGATTTTCTTTGCTAAAGCAAAATGTTGTATTTACGTGTTTTAGAAAAGTTCAAAATGTTCGATTTACTTGATTCAGAAAAGTGCTCAATGTTCTATTTACATGTTTTGAGAAAAGTCCAAAATGTTTTATTTCCATGTTTTTGAAATGTGCAAAATATTTTTATTTGCATGTTTTTGAAAAGTCTCAATATTCTTTTTACACATTTTTGAAAACTTCCAAATGATCCATTTACATGTACCTATTTTGATTTAGTAAGCGGGGGCTGCCTGCGCTCGTCGCATTATCCGGCTCTGTCCAAGTAAGCCAGAGAGAAGACAGACAGAAAGAAAGGGAGGAAATATTAGAGAATAGAGGAGAAGGAGAGAAACAGATGATAGCAGATTCCCTTCTCTCCGCATCTCTGCTCTCTTCTCACTCACTCACTCACTCACTGGTGAGTGCAGTCAAGATTTAATTTTTTTTTCAACCCAAAAGAGAATAGAAATAGGAAGACTGCCTTTGGTCTTGGCTCAGACGCTCACTCTCATCCTCATAGCCCAGGTGTGGTGGATAATAAAGGTAAAATATCCAAAGAAGGAGTAAAGTATGGTAATGTTATTGGTCGTGGAAGTGAGGACAGGAGACATAGCGAGAGAAAGAGTTCAACTACTCAACTCTCATCCCAATGCATAATGCAACTGCAACCGAGTCTGAGAGAGAAGATCCTCACGGAGTACGGAGAGACGCTCGCTCATCTCCTCTAAAGCGAATGAATGAACCAGCAGAGCGAATATAAGAGCATCTTCCTCAATCCTCGTCTCCTCACACAACAAGTATTATTCATCCTCACAGTCCTCAACTTTTGAAGCAAACATCTTCTTCTTCGTCTTCGTCTTCGTCTTCGTCTACATAATTTATCAAGATCACAAATGAAAATACCAGTACTTATACTCGTACCATTTAGAGAGCATAGCTAAATTTTCTACCTCATCTAAATAATCCCGCATCCACCTAATCTCCCTATCAATACACAGAAAGATGTTTTTATTTTAGTTTTATACACAGGAGAATTTCAAAAACAAACTACTACAATAATTGAAATGGTAACGAGATTGAATACCCTCTTAAAGATGTAATTACTATATAGAAATGGATAGGTCTATACGTAGTACAGAATACATGCAGGGACCTGCATGTGTAGATGGAGAATGGAAAGGATTGTCTACAAAGTATGTTATAATAATACCCATAATCCATGTTGTGTTGTTTTGTTTGTATTTATACTTGGAATCTCTTAAACTTGGAGGTAGGATTTTCAGATGTGAGACTCTTCCTTTGCTCGTTTTGGTTTTGGTTTTTGAGGGAGAAGATGAGATTCATATGGCTCTGAGGATAAGCATATTTATGCATAGTATGGGGAGAGGAGGGGATGTGTATGTAGCTACTTACATGGACATATGCAGGGCCGGACGAAGAAATAATGCTTTTATAGGCAGCAATTTGTTTCCATACAAAATCCACAGTTTAGATTTTATTGATGGGTTTCTTTGGTAAAGCAAAATGTTGTATTTAAATGTTTTAGAAAAGTGCTCAATGTTCTTTTTACTTGATTCAGAAAAGTGCAAATTGGTCTATTTACATGTTTTGAGAAAAGTGGAAAATGTTTTATTTCCATGTTTGAGAAATGTACAAATAAATCTAATTTCCATGTTTTTTTGAAAAGTCTCAATATTCTTTTTATTTATTTTTGAAAACTACAAAATGTTCTATTTACATGTTTTTTGAAAGGTGTTAAATGTTTTATTTGCATGTTTTTGAAACGTACAAAAACCTTAATTTGAATGTTTTTGAAAAGTCTCAATATTCTTTTTACTAATTTTTGAAAAGTGCTCAATGTTCCATTTACACGTTTTTTGAAAATTCAAGGAGCGGGGGCTGCCTGCACTCGCCGCATTATCCGGTCCTGGGCATATGCCTCGTATCTGTTTCCCTCTCTCCCTCTGCCTACGACATTAATATCTAAGGTAAAGAATACACAAGGAGATTAAGTAGTGTTCGTATTCGTATTCGTATGCATGGGGAGCGTTTTGGCTTTGGGAAGGGTGAAGTTTTCAGTTGTGTTCTCTGTTGTGGATGGAGAGTTTGGTGGAGAGGAGGAGAGTTGAATATAGATTGGGTTGGAGGAAAGAGCACAGGTGGACGAAGGACATGCTCTGTGAGTCCCAGGTGTGAAAAATCAACTGATTCAAAAAAAGCCTTCTAGCCTCGTCGTCGTCTCTTTCTCTTTTTTCTTCTCTCTCTCTCTCCCAGAAGAACATGTTGCTGCTGTTGATGTTAATGATGAGTGTGAGCAGGAGTAACAACTCCCAGAGCAGCAACAGCATCATGATCATCATCATCTCTGTCTAATGCGACGCAATCACTCCCCGTTCCATCTACAGGGGGTCAACCAAAGCCAAGGATATTTCCCATTTATTTCCATGCCATTCTTTTATCATCATCTTCTTCGCCTTAAATACATTTCAAATCATCTCTAGGAAATGTCTTATGAGCTCTCGAGTCTGTCTCTCTGCGAGCGGAAAAGAAAATGCAACTGTTCCAAACCAAATCCAATTTTCTACACACAGAGAGTCACAGTGCATAGTGCATATAGAGAGAGGAATCGAGAAAAATCAAAGAAATCATCCTCCACATCCACATCCACTGCATCTGTCTGTCTCTGTTTCTGCATCAATCCTCCACCTCTCCAGCATCTCCACTCCTTTTACTACACATAAAAGTACACGGTGTGTCAAATGCTCTCTGGATATCGTATTCAATTATTCATAGTAAACCTTATATTTTCATCATTTTTCTAGGATTTAAATTCAATTGTGGAAGCAGGGCCGGATAATGCGGCCAGTGCAGGCAGCCCCCGCTCCTTGAATTTTCACAAACATGTAAATTAAACATTTTACACTTTTAAAAAACATGTACAAAAAAATATTGAGACTTTTCAAAAACATGCAAAATAAATTTTTTTGCACATTTCAAAAACATGGAAATGAAACATTTTCCAATTTTCTCAAAACATGTAAATAGAATATTTTGCATTTTTCTGAATCAAGTATAAAGAACATTTTGCACTTTTTTAAAACATGTAAATATAAAATTTTGCATTTTTTTCAAAACATCTAAATGGAACATTATGCACTTTTCAAAAATATGTAAAAAGAATATTGAGACTTTTCAAAAACATGCAAAATAAATCTTTTTGCACATTTCAAAAACATGGAAATGAAACATTTTCCACTTTTCTAAAATCATGTAAATAGAACATTTTGCACTTTTTTGAATCGAGTAAAAAGAACATTTTCCACTTTTCAAAAATATGTAAATACAACATTTTGGTTTACCAAAGAAAACCATCTCTAAAATCTAAATAGTGGCTTTTGTATAAAAACAAATTGCTGCCTAAAAACAATTCCTTCGTCCGGCCCTGTGTGGAAGAGATTTTGGTGGATGAGGTTTTTGAAGAAAAATAGAGAGACGAGATCATTCTCTGTGAGGAAAAGTCTATAGATGAAATGATCTGCTTATTATTACTGTATAGGACATAGGACTTTGGATTTGAATCTTTGGATGATGCGGGATGAGGAGATGGAAATTGAACACATGTATGCTTGGAAATTGGAAATTCCAGTCTAGGGAAGGAATAAAATACATTTTACTTGTTAAAAGAGCACCTCGCCTCCGTGGAATGGACTTAATCGGACAGAATTATGGAGGAGCTTTTATTGGGAATAATGTTGGAGGGAAAAGATGTGACAGAGTGAGATCATGTGAAGGTAATAATAATTCATTGATCGTGATGATATGCATCATCGTGTGGAATACATTTTACCGAGAGAAGCTCATCAATAATTTTCTATGTACAGTGTCAAGGATCGGAGAGGAGTCAGCTGTATGCATATATCTGTATAGTAATTGTGCGGATACTAAAACGTTTATTGTTAGAGTCAGATTCAAAGAATCCAAAATCAGCAACACTGGCTCAGTCATCAGTGTGAGTTGCTATTTCACTTTATGCATAGAGAGAGAGGAGCACACCTGAAGGATGTGCGTGGCGATGTACATACTTACGCGGAATGAGAGAATTACACAGTGTGGAGTCGGAGTGCAGATGCGCTCATCCCCATTATCATTCTCGTGAATTGTACTCTACTCTTGATTGTGTACTAAAAAACTTTGACTCTGCTATAGGATCCATTGCATGATATGCTATTGCATTTTGCTATATTCATGATGATAGAAATCTGATTCAATCTACATCTACATCATGTATCTACATACTACATTCCCCACTATTGCTGTATGACACTTCATGGAAAACTCTGTAACAAATGACCTCCACATTCTATTGCCCCCTCTGACCAAAGGCCGCATACTACGGCACAATATGTAATACACTATTTTTAAACATTCAGCTTTGTGCAGAAACTGAAACTGCGCCAAGTGCATCGATGAGATAACCAATCCACGAACGATCCACAATTTTTGCGTGCATTATTAAAATATTACAAAAACCCTGTACGTAATAATTTCGATTTAATAAATTATTTTTAGTAATAATGTCGTATTCAGAGTTTTTGTATTAAAATGATATCAAAAATTTGAAACACGAACAAATAATTCAAAAATTGTAGAAGTGGAAAAAACTTTAGTAAAATTATTAACGAAAGCCAAAGCCAAAGCCAAAATGCAATGCCATGGAAGTTATTATGGAAGTAATGTCCTTGAGATGGGGATCATTGATTTCTATTTTCCAGGTGCTCTCTTCTGGATTTGTGTTGAGTTTTGAAACCAGGGCCGGGCGAAGGAATTGAATTTAGGCCGCAATTTGTTTCCATACAAAAAACCACTATTTTGATTTAATTGATAGTTTTATTTGGTAAAGCAAAATGTTGTATTTACATGTTTTAGAAAAGTGCAAAATGTTCTTTTTACTTGATTCAGAAAAGTGTTCAATGTTCTATTTACATGTTTTGAGAAAAGTGGAAAATGTTTTATTTCCATGTTTTTGAAATGTACAAAAAATTTATTTTGCATGTTTTTGAAAAGTCTCAATATTCCTTTTGTATATTTTTAAAAAGTGCAAAATGCTCCATTTACAAATGTTTTTTTGAAAATTCAAGGAGCGGGGCTGCCTATGCGCTCGCCGCATTATCCGACCCTGTTTAAAACTGAATATTTGAGTCCAATTCATCAAAATAAAAATGGAGAGCAACTCTACACATTCTGCTTAGATACTTCCCGCCCCAACTAAATAGAAATAGAATGTATAATGATAAATACTCGTCTTCTTTGGGATGAAAAAAAAATCTGAAAGAGGATCTCAGCGTGGGACATTAGAAAAGGATTAAAATCACTTAAGCTCCAATTGACTTTATTACTGAATGCACCAGTAACTAACTCGGATCAATGATTCTCCATTCAAATGTTTTCCATATGCACAATTCAACTAAAGCTCCTCATTCATCTAATGAGCGGCTTTGTCAAAAAAAAAGAAGAGAGGCTTTAACATCAGCATCAGCACCAGCGCACAGAACCATTTAGTTACGTCAGGTACATGAGAGAGTGTCGTCTCATAAAGACCGCGCGCTTAGCTCCCATGGCAAAGAGTATAGGTGTATAGAAAGCTTCTAGATATTCGAGGCAGATTTTATTATTACTATTATTATAGACAGTAGACAGACAGGTGCAGATGAGGGAGCTAATTATAAGAAATACAAATCCACAATATAATTTCATACTCTGCCTCATCGGCTCTTTCCCCATCACGTCATTTAACGATTTTTGACATGACGCTATACAGGGTGTGAGATGAAGATATTTTTACTATTCGCCATTCGCCATTCACGCACGCACCTAAATACATGCATATCGTCTGTGAAGGACCAAAATGACCCATATCCAATTTAAGCTACAACCAAAATGTGATATGTCATAAAAAAAAATTGAGAAACATGGGTAAAATTTTAATTAGGAGCTTTTAAAAACGTGAAATGTCCTATTTACATGTTTTTGAAAAGGTGCGAAATGTTCTAATTCCATGTTTTTGAAAGGTGCAAAATGTTCTAATTCCATGTTTTGGAAAACCGGCAAAATTTTCTAATTCCATGTTTTGGAAAGGTGCAAAATGTTCTAATTCCATGTTTTGGAAAAACGGCAAAATTTTCTAATTCCAAGTTTTGGAAAGGTGCAAAATGTTCTAATTCCATGTTTTGGAAAAACGGCAAAATTTTATAATTCCATGTTTTGAAAAGGTGCAAAATGTTTTAATTCCATGTTTTTGAAAAGGTGCAAAATGTCCTAATTCCATGTTTTTGAAAAGGTGCAAAATGTCCTAATTTCATGTTTTTGAAAAGGTGCAAAGTGTTCTAATTCCATGTTTTTGAAAAGGTGCAAAATGTTCTAATTCCATGTTTTTGAAAAGGTGCAAAATGTTCTAATTCCATGTTTTTGAAAATGTGTAAAATGTTCTAATTCCACGTTTTTGAAAAGGTGCAAAATGTTCTAATTCCATGTATTTTTAAAAAATGCAAAATGTTGTATTTACATATTTTTGTAAAGTCAATATTCTATTTAATTGCTCACAAGACATATTTGATTATTTGTGTAGATAGTTGATATTGTTTTTTTGTAAAAATGGATATGGGTCATTTTGATTCTTCACAGACGATGTTGTTCCCTACAGTGCCTAATATTGCATTTATTTAGTCTTATTCTTAAGTAAGCAGAGCGCGTTTATTTTTTCTTACATTTTTTATGACGTTGACCCTACAGACTTGGAAGAAACAGTCGTTGTTGTTATTCTTATTGTAGGTTTACCTTTACATGTAGAGAATCCACACAGTAACAAATTTACATTTAATGCTCAAAATTCAAAACGTTTAAACTAAAATTACCATGCTTTCCACTCTCTAGTTTTCTGTGTGTATGAGGAGACTGAGCCTATTGTATAGGTACCTAGTTTACATGTGTTAAGAGAGACTACAAGGCGGCGAGGAAATCAGCAATTCTTTCGGCTAGGTAGGTAAATTTTTAGTTAAATTCCACTTAGGGAATCAGAGAGCGTTAAAAAGTCGTAGAATAACATTTTAATGTACATTTTGAAGAGTGCGTATCATACTTAAGAAGGAGCAGATAGCAGACACCGACAAGACAATGTCTCACCATTCATAACAACAGGTACACACAGCAGTGCAAATGACTCTTGTATTTTCTTATGCTGAGTCCGTTCCGTACACATTTTAGAAACATTTTGCAAAACGAGAAACTCAGTCTTGTGTAGTTTTTGTAATTTCCAACTTTAATCTTGTGACTATACTCTGCAATCTTTGAATATTTTAGATATTTTTTTTATTCATGTGGACTGTGGAAGAGGTGGAGGTGGGGAGGAGCATTGCATATAGCGTTGTTGGAATGGGAATGGGGAAAAAACTACAATTATTATTTTATCTGCATCGTATTGTATCGTATCGTAGTTACAGCGCAAGAAAGAACACCTTAACTTCTCCTAAAATATGCTCCGCATCTGAGTGAGAGAGTCCCAGTAAAATGAAAATTCATAAAATGAAGTGCAACGTATACCTACGTGAAGAGTTATACATGCCTTATTCATTTGATTTTTATCTTCATATATGTACACTGAGGCAGTTGTTATGCTTCGTGAGATTTGAAATGAAGAGATAAAATAAATAAGTGTAAGAATAGTACACACTTCAACTTATTTGTAGTTCATCCGTAGTCGGTCTCCGTATAGGTAGGTACGTAGGTTACATTAACAATTTCCGTATGGAGGCAGGGCCGGATAATGCGGCCAGCGCAGGTAGCTCCCGCTACTTAAACTTTTAAAAACATGTAAATGGAACATTGAGCACTTTTCAAAAATACGTAAAAAGAATATTTCGACTCTTCAAAAACATGCAAATAAAAATTTTTGTACATTTGAAAAACATGGAAATAAAACATTTTCCACTTTTCTCAAAACATGTAAATAGAACATTGAGCACTTTTCTGAATCACGTAAATAGAACATTTTAAACTTTTCTAGAATATGTAAATACAACATTTTGCTGTACCAAAGAAAACCATGGATAAAATCAAAATGGTGGTTTTTGAATATGGAAACAAATTGCTGCCTAAAACCAATTCCTTCGTCCGGCCCTGTATGGAGGAATAGGAATGGGAATGGGATGGATGTACATACTTGTTTGACTTGGAATTTGGATGTACCTACCTACTCTATACCTACAGATCTGTAAAGTTGGATTTGGATTTGGATGTTGGTTGGAGTTGGAAACACATGGATTTTGTGAATGTAAATTGTTGTTTTGTGTGTGTGTGTGTGTTATTTTTGTTGTGCACGTATGGGTTTGGAACGGAAGGGCTGGGCCAATTTTTCACGGCTTGAGTTTCAAAGTAAAGCCGTTTAACTAATAGTGAGAAGACTGAGAGGAGCGCTCATGCCATTCCTCACTTGGTGTGACAGTCAAAGTTGAGGATAAAAGTAAATTAGCGTCGATTTCAAATCGTCACAAAATCCATCTCAAATAATAATAGCTAAAACATTTGTCACAATTATTCCATTCTCGGATTTCTCATCTCGAATCTCGAGTCGTCGCTCCTCGCCTTCGCCTGGCGCTCTGCGGAGGAGAGGAGGGAGACACTTTTAAGTCGTAGTCATGCCCTGGCTCTGTGTATACTGTGTGTATAGCAATGTGTAGTGTGCGAATGAATAAGGTGTTTTAATTATTCTGTCTCTGTACTCAGGTGCACCATGTCCTGTCGGCCTGTAGCTCGCCCTCTGTATAACTTCTACTCAGCACATTGTTTCGAATTCGAACGTAGATGGTAATAATACAGCATGGATTTATTTTTTACCCCTTTTATTTCACATCCGCTCAGAGTAATGTTATGTCTACACAGTGTATATACAGTCCATACCTGACTCTGACTCGCTCGTCTTTGCTTTGCAGCAGCACTTGAAAATGCACGTGTTCAATATTTCGATTCCCGTTCATTCCCATGAATCTCACGTTTTATAATACGAGCTTCAAAAAATTCTGGGGACGTCATAATATGTGAATAATTCGCTTTGTTTTCCCAAGCTTATGTTGCGCCTCTTTTTCGGGAAATGAACTAGAGCCCAACTAATTTACTATACATTCCGGCCCTGTCTTTCATGTCTCACTCACTCACTCACAGTCATGGGCCTCTTTGATTTTGATTTGCAACCAGGAACAAAGCGCAAACATCAACGTCATTCTCCGTCTCTACTGACTGAGAGAATCCTCAAATCACAGCATTAAATTTAGCGACTTTCCAAAAATGTGAAATTTCCTGTCATCAGATGAGAAGGAGCAATTAATTATAATTACGAATTACGATTACGACGTCCACGGCCCAAGTCTTAATTACTGAAAAGTCTTTAAAAAATCTGAGTCAACGGGAGCGGAGGACTATTCTCATGTCAATCTTATGTCTGGTACAGTGAGCTACACGTATGACGTAGTTAATTTGTTTTTTAATGAAATGAGATTAGAGCATAATATGGCTTGTCTGTCGCATTCCCATTGCCATGTCATTATGTCAATTCATGGGAAAACCTCAAATGATTTTACTGTTTCTTTCTCAATTTAATTCTGACAGTGAATTATGCTCAGGAGACTTTGGATTATATCGAGTCTGACTATACTTTAGTGCAGAATAGGGACCAGGGCCGGATAATTCGGCCAACACATAGGCAGCCCCCGCTGCCTGAATTTTCAAAAACATGTAAATGGAACATTTTTGAAAATACGTAAAAAGAATATTTTACACTTTTCAAAAACATGCAAATTAAAGTTTTTGCACATTTCAAAAACATGAAAATAAAACATTTTCCACTTTTCTCAAAACATGTAAATAGAACATTGAGCACTTTTCTGAATCAAGTAAATCGAACATTTTGCACTTTTCTAAAACATGTAAATACGACATTTTGATTTACCCAAGAAAGCCATCAATAAAATCAAAATGGTCGTTTTTGTATGAAAACAAATTGCTGCTTAAAAACAATTCCTTCGTCCGGCCCTGATAGGGACAGTACAATGTAGACGAGTGGATGGAAATGACGAGGACGACGTAAGGTGGGTAGGTAGCTGGTGCTGGTGCTGGTAGTTAGCTGTAACGCTCTATAAATTCAAAGTCGTTGAAATAAATTAGACTTATAGTGTAAGTTTATTGGAGGTATTTTTTGGGATGAGAGCTTGTAAACAAATCGAGGCTCTTGTCCTCTTTGATTGTTCCATTGAGGAGAGCTCCAATTGAAGGTTGTCGGGACGTCGGGAATGTCGCATTTAGTATGAGAAACGTGTAATCCATGAGTTTATTAAGTGATATCTTAGCATCACATTACCTTCCCTCCGTCTGCAGTACAGTACACAAGGCATTGCTACGTGGTACGTAAGGTCGAGGAGAGACGGACAGAAAAGGGAGGATGTGTTCTGAATGATCGTCAAGCGGATATTGCGGAGAATTACCTGTCCGTGCAGTGCACTGTGTACATAGGAAAACTGTATGTACAGAAGAGATAGATAGACAGACAGACAGAGCACAGGGTGGATGTAACATTTGACAGGTAGAGCATAGTATACACACTGTATAGTCCTCCATTATATTTTAATCTACCCATTTAGCTCTCTCTCTCTCTCTCTTTCCTCCATGTGAACTGTCATTTCAGTCTGTAGAATTCTCAACTGTTTCTCCTTTTGATATCTTCATAGTATTTCTCTCTCCACTGCTCTGTATTCTGCAGGTGATACATTTATTATTTCCACTTGTTTCTCCGCCTTTTGTCCTGGGAACATGTAATTTGCTTCTTTTCCAAATCCAAATCCAACTTCTTCGTACTTTGTACTGCACCTCCCCAAACGCGACGGTTCAGTATATATTATAATACTTTAATAATAATTCCAATTCCAACTCCAACAGCTCATCATCTCCACTGCGTAACGTAAACGTACGAAGAGCAGCAGACGGAGAGTCAAGGCGACTACGCTACGGTCATGGCTCTGCCATACATCGTCTGTTAAGAACCAAAATAATGACCCATGTTCAATTTAAGCTAGAACCAAAATGAGCTATGGCATCAAAACAATATGAGAAACTGGTGTAAAATGTTAATTACGAATTTTTGAAAAGCTTAAATTGGTCTATTTACGTGTTTTCGAAAAGTGTAAAATGTTTTATTTGCATGTTTTTGAAAAGTGTAAAATGTTTTATTTGCATGTTTTTGAAAAGTGTAAAATGTTTTATTTGCATGTTTTTGAAAAGTGTAAAATGTTTTATTTACATGTTTTTGAAAAGTGTAAAATGTTTTATTTACATGTTTTTGAAAATTGTAAATTGTTCTATTTGCATGTTTTTGAAAAGTGTAAAATGTTTTATTTACATGTTTTTGAAAAGTGTAAAATGTTCTATTTGCATGTTTTTTAAAAGTGTAAAATGTTTTATTTACATGTTTTTGAAAAGTGTAAAATGTTTTATTTACATGTTTTTGAAAAGTGTAAAATGTTCTATTTGCATGTTTTTGAAAAGTGTAAAATGTTTTATTTGCATGTTTTTGAAAAGTGTAAAATGTTTTATTAACATGTTTTTGAAAAGTGTAAAATGTTCTATTTGCATGTTTTTGAAAAGTGTAAAATGTTTTATTTGCATGTTTTTGAAAAGTGTAAAATGTTCTATTTGCATGTTTTTGAAAAGTGTAAAATGTTCTATTTGCATGTTTTTGAAAAGTGTAAAATGTTCTATTTGCATGTTTTCGAAAAGTGTAAAATGTACTATTTACATATGTTTGAAAATTGTAAATTGTTCTAATTGCATGTTTTCGAAAAGGTCCAAAATGATCTATTTACATGTTTTTAAAAATAGTAAAATGTTATGTTTACATATTGTTTAAAAGTGCTCAATATCCTATTCAAATGCTTTCAAGACATGTTTCAATACCTTTGTAGATAGTGGATATTGTTTGTAGCTGCAAATGGATATGCGTCATATTGGTTCCTCACAGACGATATGTGAGCATTTACAAAGTTTTCTCATATGAATGATTCGACGTACAGAGTAGAAATGATCTTGCTCGAGGAAGTCCATAAGTCGTTGTCGTTACCCGTGCGTTGTTACATAGCTTAGCTCTCTTTCCTTTATGGCTCGTTTCGTCCCTCGTCTATAATCTCGAAATAATTATTCGCTCTAATTCTAGCTAATCCAGGGAAATCCCGAGTGTAAATCACAGGGTAACCGATTAATTCTAAATATTTTCTGCAAAGCGTACGAAATTTAAATTGTAATGTAGATTACATTTATACTTGAGATTTCTAACAATATTTTGGGGAAGCGTAATTATGCAAATAAATGGCTATGTACTCAAAGTATGGTTCAAAATAAAGCTGACGAGATTATAGGCAAACATCATCGCTGTATGAGGGAGGAGAGGTCTACTTGTTGAAAATCTTAATTTTTGATCTTGACGAAAAATCTTGAAGGAGTTAGCAAACAATATGTAAATTAGATTTAAAGTGTATTTACTTTAGATTCTGTATTTTAGATTTTTTTATGCACTCCATGTTATGCTATACTTACTATTAGTTATGTAGTTGCCATCATAATCTTTGTGAAATAAGATGTAGAAAAATGTACTCGAGAGAGACTCGAGAGTGAATATTACAAAACAATAACAATAAAATATAGTAATAATAATAATTCTAACCACATACACACAATCCAAAGCATAGCTCAGCTCTTGCAACGCTATAAAGCTATATCGTCTTCAATGCAAACAGTATGGATGGAGAGGATCGAGTACAACTAATATCATCCCTATGTAATAATCATAATATCTCTCGTGTTTATAGAATGTGAAAGAAGCCAAAGGGAAATAATGATGTTTTCCATATCTTGTGCTTTGGCTATGGTTTCGGCATGGCTCCTATAGGAGCGTGACAACTTGTGACAAATTATATTCAATTGAAAAATACTCAAGGATTTTTTGACTCATGCTCAGGTGTCCATCCCTTTCTAATTCCTCTACATGCATAGAAACATGTACTTACACCTATACAGACAGGAATGGACATGGAACGTAGTAGCTAGGTACTTTTCATTCCCAATCAAATTCTATAAATTTTCAGCTGTTGTACCCATTCTATTTGCTATACTTTTTTATTTGAACACTAAAACTCATATTGCTCAACTCATAACTTTAATTTACATTTAACTCAGCTCGGCAACATCTCTGTAGTTTAAATTTAAAAAAAAAATGAACAACTTAAATGAAAGAGAAATGTAAAAAGAAAAAAATGAAAGGGAAAATATTAGGCTTTAGAATTATTGTTACGTAAGAAAAATGTATCGTCTGCGAAGAACCAAAAGAACCAAAATGACCCATATCTATTTTTAGCTAAAAACAATATCAACTATCTACAAAAATATTTTTAGCATTTAAATAGAATATTGAGCACTTTTCAAAAACTTGTAAATACAACATTTTGCACCTTTTCAAAAACATGGGATTACAACATTTTGCACCTTTTGGAAAACATGGAATTAGAACATTTTGCACCTTTTCAAAAACATGGGATTACAACATTTTGCACCTTTTCAAACACATGGAATTAGAAAATTTGTGAGCATTTCAAAAATATATAAATAGGACATTTTACACTTTTTCAAAAAACATGCAAATAGGACATTTTACACTTTTTCAAAAAACATGCAAATAGAACATTTTACACTTTTCAAAAACATGCAAATAGAACATTTTACACTTTTCAAAAACATGCAAATAGAACATTTTACACTTTTCAAAAACATGCAAATAGAACATTTTACACTTTTCAAAAACATGCAAATAGAACATTTTACACTTTTCAAAAACATGCAAATAGAACATTTTACACTCTTTTTCAAAAACTCGTAATTAACATTTGACGCATGCTTCTCAATTTGTTTTTATGACATAGCTCATTTTGATTGTAGCTTAAATTGGATATGGGTCATTTTGTTTCTTCACAGACGATATATGTGTTCGCAGGAGTAGTATTCAGCGTTTAATAAAGATAAGTCAGAAGCATAAAGAAGGAGACGCAATAACAATGAAGACGCTATGTGGTTGTAGTTGGATTTGGAGTTAGTTATACATGAATGGCCACAGCGCCACGGTACAGATATAATTACATTTAGAATTCGTATGGCTTATTGCTACTAATAATATTGTAGACGCTATGACTGCGTGACTATGGGGCTGGAGGGATGGTCGTAGTCGTAGTCGTAGTTTTGGTTATGGCATTATATTCGAAATAATAATAATAATTTTAATTGATAGGTATTAGGGACGGGACGGTAATGGTGACTTGATGGTTCCCAGGTCTGACTCTGACGTGACTTTAACTTCCTCTAAAGACTGAGTTAAAGCCTCATTACACGAGAGCATCCCTCCCCATCTGCATAATTTCCACTCAGTCTCTCCTGCTCTCTTATTCTCTCTCCCCGCCATTATTTATTACACATCCAGCCTCATTTGATTACACTTTATACATAATCGTCTTGTACATGTAAATCCTCTCCCTTCAAAAACCTACCTTCACTGCAATTCACATTCTACACATTCTGGACTGGGCAGTCTCAGTAATGCAATGCAATGTGTAGTACCGGCAACTCACAAGAATTTACAAGTCATTATTATGATTTTTATTATGATCACTACTTGCGTTTCCGTATAGCTTCGATACGGTAAATCTAGCTCACAACTCACAAGTGCCGTACCGGCAGCGGAGTTTATGCATTTTCTTTTACAAAAATAATCTACCGCTAAAATACAATAAAATTTAGGCTTAAGGCCCGCGAATACTGTAATTCACGAAACGGGTAAAAAAGTCTATCATCGGGTTAATAAATTTTTTTGAATTCAGATTTTTATTTGGGTTGACTATGTATGTATATGAGTGAAGTATATAAATTTACAGAGCCGGACGAAGGAATTGGTTTTAGGCAGGAATTTGTTTCCATACAAAAACCACCATTTTGATTTTATTGATGGTTTTCTTTGGTAAAGCAAAATGTTGTATTTACATGTTTTAGAAAAGTGAAAAATGTTCTTTTTACTTGGTTCAAAAAAGTGCTCAATGTTCTATTTACATGTTTTGAGAAAAGTGGAAAATGTTTTATTTCCATGTTTTTGAAATGTACAAAAACTTTAATTTGCATGTTTTTGAAAAGTCTCAATATTCTATTTTTATGTTTTTGAAAAGGTACAAAATATTCTATTTACATGTTTTTGAAAAGTGCAAAATATTCTATTTGGATGTTTTTGAAAAGTGCAAAATATTCTATTTGGATGTTTTTGAAATGTGCAAAAAAATGTATTTGCATGTTTTTGAAAAGTCTCAATATTCTATTTACATATTTTTGAAAACTACGAAATGTTCCATTTACATGTTTTGAAAAAATTCAGGCAGCGGGGGCTGCCTGCGCTGGCCGCATTATCCGGCCCTGTAAATTTATACTTGTGCTAATGCTGGAGGAACACTGCAAGGTGAATCTATTGCTATGATTAAGATGATGATACTGACGTGGAGCAGTAACGTTTCGTGAAACCTAAACCAAATTATATGCCGTCTTTTCCAAGTAGGTAGTTGGCTTTGTAAATATATCATGTCCACTTAAATCTGCCGCCTTTACCAAATAATTTTTAATGTGCTCTAACTATCGAGAGTGTTTCCCGTTTTCTCTTATAGCCTGTGACTATAGACCTGGACCTGGAGGAGTAAAAATTGGAGGTCTGGCCTGGACTAGAAATAAAGTGGGTAATTTTGTACATAAATAGGTACATACAGAGGCTATTATTTCCTTCCGCCTATAGCATTACAGATCTCTGCAGAGAGCGTGTAAATTAAAAGTGTAAAGACTTATAAATACAGATTTGGTTATTTTAAATTTTGAACGAGTCGGGTACTATTTACATAAATACCTGTAAAGTTCTCCGCAGTGTGAGGAACTATGTGCTGTGGGAGCAGCCGCGGAGCCGGAGTGAGACTGGAGTGAGAGGAGAGAAGATGATCAGTTTTTCCGTACGAGCATTTCATTGCGGCTCGAGACTCGAAAGTATAAAAAAAGATGAGAGAGGTTGTAGTTGTAATCAGTTAAAATATCCATAAGATGCTCGAAAGTTGAAGAGTTCTTTACTTTTCTTAGAGCAGAGCCAGACTTTCAATCTGTTCATTTTTTTATGATTTCCATTGCATTTACTTCTTATATGGAGAAGAGTTGGGCTGTTCACTGTTCACTGTTCGTATGTATGAATATGATGTGGTATGGTGTTGTGTGTGTGCAGGGCCGGACGAAGGAATTGGTTTTAGGCAGCAATTTGTTTTCATACAAAAACCACCATTTTGATTTTATTAATGGTTTTCTTTGGTAAAGCAAAATGTTGTATTTACATGTTTTTGAAAAGTGCAAAATGTTCTTTTTACTTGATTTAGAAAAGTCCAAAATGTTCTATTTACATGTTTTGAGAAAAGTGGAAAATGTTTTATTTCCATGTTTGAGAAATGTACAAAAAATTTAATTTTCATGTTTTTGAAAGGTCTCAATATTCCTTTTACTTATTTTTGAAAACTGCAAAATGTTCCATTTACATGTTTTGAAAAAATTCAAGGAGCGGGGGCTGCCTGCGCTGGCCGCATTATCCGGCCCTGTGTGTGTGTGCAACAGGGTGAGAGTGTCCGTCCGTCTCTATCTCTGACTATCTATATGGGATGAGTGTGTGTGTGTGTGTGTGTGACTGTCTGTGTCTGTGTGCTCAGTGCACACCTGCAAAAATACAAATCTCGTAAGCTGTGAACATGTTTAAACTTACGATCTCCTCCAAATCCCTCAGGATCAACATTACTCTTACACACTTGAGATGATGAGCGCATCAAGGATGTAGAAAACTCAAAAGTTCCAAAGTCTGCGTCTTGTGTAGTCATACTGACTGATATAGGAGGAGAGGTAGACTGGGACTGACTGACTGACTGGACGTTGATGGTACTGGTACTTGGTATTTACGCAGATGATGCGAAGATAGGGATCTTTCGAGTACCTCACCTCACATGCTCTGCTCTCCGCCTTGTCTTCATCTCCTGTATTATGAGGCATTAAAGCATGGGAAGCTCGAGTCAAAGTCAAGAAATAAAGAACAACATCAACTCAGAGCATCTCCTTCTTCCGAGGCGGCACAAGCCGCGGCCGAAGCCGAAGCCGACACACATTCAGAGAGGAGGAGGAGAAGATGAAAAAAAGTACTTTTTCCACGTTATCCAGGGAGGCAGGGAGGCAGGTATGAAATTTTATGATGACATTCAAACACATCTTATGTTATGCTTATTGGAATGCGGGAGAAAAAATCAAAGAATTTTCTTGTCTCATCTCCATTACAGCTGACTTAACTTTTCAACTCCAACTCCAGCTACAACTACAAACTCTACGCACACACAGACACTCAAAGGGAGAGAGAGAGCACATCTATGCATAAACCACAACCACATTTCCATTTCAGTTTACTCACACATCCTAAGTGAGTCGTCGAGAGAAGTTAGTTTGTGTATTTTTGAGCAAAGCTTTTTCTTTTTACTTATTTTTCTCTCTCTCTCTCCCCGTATGTACTCCCCGTATAACTGGGAGTATGAATGGGAAGGGGATGACTGCAGCAGACTTACTGGCATTCATTTAATGTCATTAAATACTGTATGTGTGACCCCTCATATGGCATGGCATGTGGGATAAGCAGCCTTACATACAGGGCCGGACGAAGGAATTGGTCTTAGGCAGCAATTTGTTTCCATGCAAAAACCACCATTTTGATTTTATTCATGGTTTTCTTTGCTAAACCAAAATAATGTATTTACATGTTTTAGAAAAGTACAAAATTTTCGATTTGCTTGGTTTAGAAAAGTGCAAAATTTTCGATTTGCTTGGTTTAGAAAAGTGCTCAATGTTCTTTTTACATGTTTTGAGAAAAGTGTCAAATGTTTTATTTCCATGTTTTTGAAATGTACAAAACATTTGTATTTGCTTGTTTTTGAACAGTCAAAATATTGTATTTACATATTTTTGGAAAGTGCTCAATGTTCCATTTACATGTTTTGAATTGTTTTGAGAAAATTCAAGGAGCGGGGGCTACTTGCGCTGGCCACATTATCCGGCCCTGCTTACATAATAACGTGAGGGAACGTCGGACAGAGTAAAATTGTAAAATATATATAACTATACACACTGAATTCCCTCACACATTCATATAGCAAAGATGAAGGAGACTCAAGTGCGAGTATCCTTTCCTTTACAAGTCTGTACTCTGCTTTAGACCATAGGATCAGACATGTTCTCATCTTCTTGGAGATTTCTTGGAATCTTTGCATAGGTAAATGCACTTCTAATATTTCTATAAGCTTCGCATTCGAATGAATGTATTTCCTCTCCGCGTGTACACGTACTCATGTCCGCACACTCCAGATGGGAAATAAAACAGTAAAATGTTATTCTTGAAGAAAAATTCTTGTCTGTTTATCCGACAATCGGCCCCGACTCTCACTTCTTCACTTTGCACGAGTCCCATATGCACATTCTATTTCAGTCTATTTAGATGGGCAGTTTAACTCAACAGATTTGTTTTTGAGATTTTCATAGGCGTACCACCAAAAATTATTAAAGCTCAAAAAACCGAAACCGAGACCAAAACTAAAGAACGGGAACGCCCTCGTGTCGCACACACCCCTCTATATATCTTTGCATAGTTATTTCCTATACTTTCGATTTGCATTATAATTCCATATTTTCTAGAAGCCACAATAGGAGCACGTGATAGTCCTGAATTTTATTGTAGAATTTAAGAGACTTTCATAAAGTGAAAGCATTTAGCGAGAAAAAATGTAGGTAGGTAGGTACTTTAATACGTGGAGATGTGATTTAGCTTAGTAGGTAGGTAGGTACTACCATTCCCAATGAATTTATATTAATCTCAATGCCAATGGTACAATGTCGTCTATTGAATAACTGTGCTAACACCGCTAACTGTTTCTGCTCCCTGCCACGTCAGGTTAAATAGATACTGCTCACTTGCAAATGGCTAGTCACTAGTCAGGAGGGAAGGTTACTTGTGTGCTTCCTTGAAATCTGCTCTGAAATCTTTGTCTTTGTAATGCGAATCCTACGAGGCAGACAGCGCCGGATAGTGTGGCCAGCGCAGGCAGCCCCCGCTCCTTGAATTTTCAAAAAACATGTCAATGGAACATTGAGCACTTTTCAAAAATATGTAAAGAGAATATTGAGACTTTTCAAAAACATTTAAATAAAATTTTGTTTACATTTCAAAAACACGGAAATAAAACATTTTCCACTTTTCTCAAAACATGTAAAAAGAACATTTTGCACTTTTCTGAATCAAGTAAAAAGAACATTTTGCACTTTTCTGAATCAAGTAAAAAGAACATTTTGCACTTTTCTGAATCAAGTAAAAAGAACATTTTGCACTTTTCTGAATCAAGTAAAAAAAAAAGAACATTTTGCACTTTTCTAAATCAAGTAAAAAGAACATTTTGCACTTTTCTGAATCAAGTAAAAAGAACATTTTGCACTTTTCTAAAACATGTAAATACAACATTTTGCTTTACCAAAGAAAACCATGAATAAAATCAAAATAGTGGTTTTTGTATGGAAACAAATTGCTGCCTAAAACCAATTCCTTCGTCCGGCCCTGGAGGCAGAGCCAGGTACACATCACATAATTGAATAAACATGACATCAGTTCTGGATTTGGATTTCTTAAAGAGATTGAGTATATAGCATGAATGACAAATATTATGTTGGAATAATAATCAGCTTAAAAATAATATGATGTTATTCCCAAGTTGTTTTTCCTTGACTCTATTCTTTTTAATCTTTAAAAGACAAATTTTGAATTTTAAATATTTTTGCCATCTGCTCTGTAAGTTTGAACTCATCTGCAGCTAAAGTAGCGTGTAGGTATAAATTAATAATGAATTCGAAAATGAGAGAATGCAACTGTGTGGGGATGATGTTGCTCTGTTTTATTCTGGCATTTTATTTCATGTCCCCTTTTAGTGGATTTCAAAGCCTATAGTGTGAGATTCGGATAAATATAAAACATGATTTGACTTGACATTGTTGACGTGGACGTGGAAAAGAATGAGAAATGAGGACGAGAGAAAAGGGAAGTGATGTCTGAATACATTAGCGCCCGGCCGTCACACCAAAGACCAAAAACCCAAATGCCACTGATTCAGTCTCTGTATATCTGCAGCATTACAAACTACTCCTGCAATAGCACACAATAGTCATCACAACAACACAAATCCTGGGTCCTGGAATAGACCTTCACGCTCCTCGTCAGTCAGAGGAAGAGAGGAAAGACGGGAAATTGGAATAGCGCTCAAACTCTCATCCCTCTAACTTTATCGAAAGGAAAATCATGTTTTCCATTAATGTATTTCTATGCAGTCAAAACTACAGGAGCACATTATGTCGTGTACATATTAAATTCCCTGTAATATGTTTTTTCATCTCAACTTATACTTTATTTTCATTGAGTTTTCAATGTCATATTCCATTAATTTTTAGTGCCTTCTTCTCTCATTGTCAGGATTAAACAGCTTTTTTTACACTTTAGTTTTTTGGAAAGTTCCATCACTGGACTTGAAATGCTTCAATAATGTCGGAAGCTATTCTTATTTATTATCATAAACATCAGCAGAATAAGACGCATTATCGAATACAAATTAAATTCTTTAAATCCTGCGCCTTTCTTGTCACGATACAGTAGCCATGATTAACAGAGAGTACCAAGTTGCAAATACCGTTTGTCACTTATTAGTAGTCGTTGCCATAGGGCCGGAGAAAGTGGCCAGCGCAGGCAGCCCCCGCTGCCTGAATTTTCAAAAAGCATGTAAATGGGAAATTTTGCAGTTTTCAAAAATATGTAAAAAGAATATTGAGACTTTTCAAAAACATGCAAAATAAAAATTTGTGTACATTTCAAAAACATGGAAATAAAACAATTAACACTTTTCTCAAAACATGTAAATAGAACATTTTGGACTTTTCTGAATCAAGCACAAAGAAAATTTTGCACTTTTCAAAAACATGTAAATACAACATTTTGCTTTACCAAAGAAAACCATCAAAATCAAAATGGTGGTTTTTGTATGGAAACAAATTGCTCCCTAAAAGCAATTCCTTCGTCCGGCCCTGGTAGTTATTGCTGCACTACTGCATGTACATGCCGAAATAACAGAGTGAATTTTGACTGCTTAATTCTTTTTGTGTATTGTTCCATTATTACTGTGTGGATAGAAGAAATATTAGAATACTAGCAGAGATGTGCTGTTGGGCTAGAAAGTAAAATTGTGATGAATAAAAAAGTACACACCAAGGTAGGTGCTTTCGAATGGCTGTTAATTAGAAAGTCATTAAATGTCGGGAGACTTGGCGGGGGAAGGAATGAAATGAGATTTGCATGTATAAAAGTCAACTAGATTGACTTGAGAGTTGAAGTCTTGTCTCTCGGGGTTTTATTTATGGTCGGAGATGAGTCGGGACTACCCGGGAATGAGAGCCGTGTGAGTGAGCGCAGGAGGGTGCGAGATGTGAAATGTATGGGCACGCGTGGAGACGGCTGTGCGGGTGACGGGTGGAAAGACTTGTGGAGGAAAAAGTAATAGCGAGACATGAAATGATATGTGATTTTCCCTCTTTCTCACTCCTCACGCACTGCACATACTCGAGGCACATAGACAGGCAGACAGACAGACAGAAACACTCATCCCTTGTGCAATTCCTTGAAGCTCATAATCCGACCAAAGAGCCTAACTTCGCGGTCCAGTCTTTTCCACGAGCTCCAAAGTCAATAGTGATGCATACATGAGGAAGATAATTTCACATTCGCTCCCTCCCCTCCTCCGAATTCACATCTCCAATCTTCCTCCCTTCCCCCTCTCCCTCTCCCTGTCCCTGTCCCTGTCCTCCCCTCACTCAGGCAAGATCAACCTCCTACCCTTCCAACTGTTATGGTATTCATGGACATCCGACATACATATCCCCCCACCCATGTGTACACATTACCGGGCTTTCCTCTCTCCTACCCGGGCATCCCAAGCCAGCAATGTTGACATCATGAATTCTAACTCCACTTTACTTCCGACCTACAGCTGACTTTAATTTTCCCTCTCTCCTTTCATTACCCTGTGGTTCTTCTTTCCATTCTATTGATGTCTAAAATTCTAAAAGCCATGGCTTTAGATCTCCATTCAGCCCAACACAGATATGCACGCAGCTTACTATTAGCACAGGCACACTCCGTATATACGCCCAAATACATGATTCTAATGGGCAGCTCCTGCAGATCGATTCTGCGAGCATTAATAACGCTTAGAGTGATAGGAAACCGGAAGCAGGGTGTCCGTCCAATGTACTCACGGATGAGTAGAATTCCTATCATAATTCTTCATTTAATCCTTTCCTGATTACCATCACGATCACCATTATGATATTAGTCCATCGATTTCGATTCCGATGCGGATCAGCAACGAATTTCCCTTGCAAATCTACCATGTCACGCTACGAAGCAAATAGTTTTTAGTGGTATTACTTTGAAATTACATGATGCCGTTCAGCTACCTCATTCAGCCGCATTACAACCGCTGTAATTTCAACGGATTTACGGATATTGAAATGGGATTTCAGTTGTTTCTTAATTACGTTGGAATCAGAGTTTAAAATTAAATTGTGAATGCTATAACATCTAGAGATGCAAGAATGTGATTGTGCCGAACAGGGCCGGATAATGCGGCGAGCGCAGGCAGCCCCCGCTGATTGAATTTTCAAAAAACATGTAAATGGAACATTGAGCACTTTTCAAAAATATGTAAAAAAGAATATTGAGACTCTTCAAAAACATTTAAAATTAATTGTTTTCTACATTTCAAAAACATGGAAATAAAACATTTTCCACTTTTCTCAAAGCATGTAGATAGAACATTTTGAACTTTTCTGAATCAAGTAAAAAGAACATTTTGCACATTTCAAAAACATGAAAATATTACATTTTGCTTTACCAAAGAAAACCATCAATAAAATCAAAATGGTGGTTTTTGTATGGGAACCAAAAATTGCTGCCTAAAATTCCTTGGTCCCGAATACCTATGTAAGTAGGTAGGTAGGTATAAGCGGAAGATCCCAGTTCGGATCTCACTTGTCTTCCAATTGCAATATTACATGGAAAATTCTGATGAATGATGAGAGTTGTCATCCACCTCGTTCGTAATGTCCTTGTATGGATCGACCTTTCGACTTTCGAGGAGACCTTGCTATTAAGTGATGCATACAAACTGAACGAATCACTTTCGTCGTCGTCTGGACTCTCTAAGACCTTGATTTCACTAGAAAAGTTAACCATTGTTAGCCTTAAGAAACTCGCTTTCAGATTTAACAATGGTTAACTCTGAAAGCGAGTTTCTTAAGGCTAACAATGGTTAACTTTTCTAGTGAAATCAAGGTCTAAGGCTCTGGCACTGGACACATTTTTCACCAAATCTGCATCATTCGTCTCTCTGTCCCTCCGTACGCCGTACGCTGCTGTACAAATAAATATATATCGTATTTTCTCAAAAGAATACCTCATCCTCTCGTCTCATGAATTCACATTCGCTTTTTAATTTTTACTCCTGAGCTCCATACATAGGGCACGGAGGGTGAACTACGACTACGATCACATTAATACTATTACAAGAGTGTATTATTACTCTACCACAGTATGTGTGGACCTCCCTCGTTTTCATTCGATACATTCCGAACTGTGTCTGATTGCTTCTTCTACTTTGGTTGGGTCTGGGCTTAGGCCATAAAGGAGGGAAGAACGGGGCAAGTGCGTCCAAGTCCATGATAAAGTCGAGAGTGGATGTTGACAACGTCGGACGGGGAGTGTAGACAGTGGTCTTAAAAGATATGAAGGGACATTTTTGCCTATTTTTATGTTATGTATGTGTGCGGTGCCTTGATGACAAGTGAACGTTGAAACTGAAAATGTCATAAAAACAAAATAAGAAACATGCATGAAAATTTTAATTACGAGTTTTTTAAAAACGTAAAATGTTCTTATTCCATGTTTTTGAAAAGGAGCAAAATGTTCTAATTTCATGTTTTTGAAAAGGTGCAAAATGTTCTAATTCCATGTGTTTGAAAAGGGTGCAAACCGTTCTAGTTCCGTGTATTTGAAAAGGTGCAAAATGTTCTTATTCAATGTTTTTGAAAAGGTGCGAAATGTTCTTATTCCATGTTTTTGAAAAGGTGCAAAATGTTTTAAATCCATGTTTTTGAAAAGGTGCAAAATGTTCTTATTCCATGTTTTCGAAAAGGTGCAAAATTTTCTTATTCCATGTTTTTGAAAAGGTGCAAAATGTTCTAATTCCATATTTTGGAAAAGTGCAAAATATTCTATTTAAAAACTATCAAGACATATTTGAATATTCCTGTAGATAGTTGATATTGTTTTTAGCTAAAAATGGATATTGGTCATTTTGGTTCTTCACCGACGATGTGAGTATCACATTTAAGAAAGAAAAGGACCTTGTAGACGAGATGACAGACAGTAGAAATGTAGACTTCAATTCCATCTGACTTGTTTGTCAGGTCGTCATTTTTTGGTTAAACAAGAAGTGCATTAACATTTACTTGGTGTATTGGGAACCAATTGAAGCAACTAGGGCCACGGATACTCTACACTACAGACACTTGTAATAATATGCGTGAATATTTTGGGTGTTGGGTGTTGCCGTTGGATTATTCCAGTTGTTCCATGAAGTAACTCTTTGGGTAATTATTTTTATTTAATGTAGTCGCGGAAGTGGAGAGACATGATGAAATATGCACAACGTGTCAACGTCAACTAATCGCAAGTGAAATAATATTTGGGCTCCAATCACTTCCAAAAACTGGGTGTATGCGATGGCTATGGCTACGGGACCACATCATAGCCACGATGCTGACAGAGACCGAGACGGAATGAATGAAAGGGAAGGACGAACACATGTTCTATGTTTTGCATGCAGAGACGTACCAGGAGCATCTCTACAGATGAGGAGAGCCTGTAACCGGAGAGTAGAAAAATAAAGTGGAGGACTCATATTATTTCCCTTTTACTACGTAGGTACTTTACATTTGGCCTGACAAGTCAGCAACTTCTGGAGGGACACCACAGTCACGTTTCTTAGCAAAGTATTTGTCACCCATTTTCTTTGATGGTTAGCGGACTCGGATGATTAGTTTTCTAACTTGGGAAATTATATGGCGGTCCATTCCGTGGTGCTGTGTGGCGTGGCGTGTAGTGTGGGATTTCGGCTCCCATTCCCTTCGCATTGGCATTCTGCGTGGACGGAGACGGAGACGGTGATGGTCTGACAATGAGAGGAAAAAGGATGTTGTTCTGCGGGGAGCAGTGCACTGGTTACTGGTTGAGTCGGAGTCAAAGGACATTTTAGGAAGACAGGATCTGTGCATAGGAGTGGAGCGGAGAGTGTTCTGCAGGTGTTGACGGTATCGTTATCCCGATCTTCTCTGGGTGCCCTACGAACTCTCACTCTCCAACTCGTCTCCGTACTTGACGATGGATAGGAATAATTGGGAAAGAGACTCGTATATGTAATGCAGTAGTAGTAGCAGTAGTAATAGTAGTAATTCTGCTGTGGTGTGGTGGTGTGTCAAATCGGTGAGAGTCTTCGTCGTCGGAGTTGCACCTCATTGCCTCTCAACTCCTCCGTTCAGAGTGACATTAAGATTTACACGAGGGGAGTTGTCCTGCTCCTCAACCTCCGTCAAAGTCTCCGTCTCCGTCCCCCTCCTTCCTGTCTCCTCTCCTCAGTTCCCTCCATCCCACTTGCTCCTCGTCCTCCACCACTCAACTATACACTCCCTCAAGGGGCACTCACCTACGAGTGAGTCATACGGAACAAGAAAAAACACGGACGACAAAAATAATATCAGTATTGTAATTTGTACTTATTTTACGCTCCTGGGCTCGACACCGTCTATTCCATCTCCATGCACTTGGAGTCATTAAATTATACAAAATACGAAAGAAAAAAAAACAATGGAGCGATAACATTTCGTCTGTGAAGAACCAAAGTGACCCAAATCCAATTTAAGCTAGAGTCAAAACGAGCTATGTCATAAAAACAAATCGAGAAACATGCGTCAAATGTTAATTACGAGTTTTTGAAAAGTGTAAAATGTTCTATTTTCATGTTTTTGAAAACCTGCCAATTGTTCTAATTTCATGTTTTTGAAAAAGTGCAAAATGTTCTAATTCCATGATTTTGAAAATGTACAAAATGTTCTAATTCCATTTTTTTGAAAAGTGTAAAATGTTCTATTTTCATGTTTTTGAAAACCTGCCAAATGTTCTAATTTCATGTTTTTGAAAAAGTGCCAAATGTTCTAATTCCATGATTTTGAAAAGGCGCAAAATGTTCTAATTCCATGTTTTTAAAAAGTTGCAAAATGTTTAGATTCCATGTGTTTGAAAAGTATAAAATATTCCATTTACCTACATATTTTTGAAAAGTGTAAAATGTCTATATGAATGCTTCCAAGATGGTGATATTTGATATTGTTTTTAGCTAAAAATGGATATGGGTCATTTTGGTTCTTCACAGACGATTTAGGACTTTACAACTGAAATCGAAACCAAAAACGGGAGAGCAGGAGAGAAGAAAGGAAGAAAGCACTGCGTAGCTATAGCAGAATAGGATCTGAAATTTGGTGAAATCTTTTTGGCTTGATTTATGAACAGAAGGGCAGACTAAATGTGGAGAGACTAGAAGAAGATTGGGAGGGGACAGCTCCACATTTGTATTGTGTTTTGCACACACTGACTGACGATGAGAAGCTTTGGGATAGAAAGTCAAGTCGTTTGCCTGTGTGTACTTACGGACTTTGGAATATGTATGCAAAGGACGATGAGGGAATAAAAATAATTGTGTGCAGTGCACATTTCCCCTGGAGACGCTTCCGGTCTCCGCAACTGCAAAGAGGAGAGAGAAGAGTTTCGACTGTTTAAGATCCCTCCTGGAAGATATAAAAGGCGGTGAAACGACGAGGGTCTCGAGTCATTGCGCCATCGATTTCAGCTCTCTCTTCTCCTTTCACCCAAAGAGCCCCGCCTCCATCTCCGTCTCCATCCACCTTTCTCTCCTTCCAACACACTTCCAACAGCCGAAACTTGGAGCTCGCAGAGGAAGGAGCGTGAAGAGAAAGACAAAGCACCGTGGCAACTCCGTTGGATTCGGATTCGGATTCGGATTCGGATATAAACCACTCTCCATCCCTCACTCCCACATACATATTTATAGCATTGAGTCTGAACTTTCTCCCAAATCCAAACTCTCTAAATGCAACCAGACTTCTTGTGCACTTCCTTGGTTTCTCCTTCTCCCACAAATACTCTATTCACATTATGTAACTTTTATAAACTTGACTCTTTTTATTTTTTCAACTAATCTTTTAACATTAAATTTTGTACATTTTTTTTACAAATTATCTGTAGTACTAACGACACGTCCATGACGTGGATTTTCCTGTTTTACTTCATTTTTACCGCTTTATTATTTCCAATTTTTTTATATTCGCTCTAGTTAAAGGCATAATAGGTTCAATTATTGGCTTGATATCTCAACATCTAAATCGTTAGTAGAAATAAGTCGTAGAACACGGTAGAGCAGGGCCGGATAATGCGTCCAGCGCAGGCAGCCCCCGCTGCTTAAACAAAAACCCTGTAAATGGAACATTTTGCAAGTTTCAAAAATATGGAAATAAAACATTTTGACTTTTCAAAAACATGCAAATAAATTGTTTTGTACATTTCAAAAACATGGAAATTAAACATTTTCCACTTTTCTCAAAACATGTAAATGGAACATTTTGCACTTTTCAAAAATATGCAAATATAAATTAGTTTGACTTTTCCAAAACATGCAAATAAAATTTTTTGTACATTTCAAAAACATGGAAATAAAACATTTTCCACTTTTCTCAAAACATGTAAATGGAACATTGAGCACTTTTCTGAACCAAGTAAAAAGAAAATTTTTCACTTTTCTAAAACATGTAAATACAACATTTTGCCTTACCAAATAAAACCATCAATAAAATCAAAATGGCGGTTTTTGTATGGAAACAAATTGCAGCCTAAAAGCAATTCCTTCGTCCGGCCCTGCGGTAGAGGAAATAATGATACTGACAAAGCATAGTTACATACTATAGCTTATTTAGCAATGTAACAGTTATAGTTGATTTTAAAATTATAGGGGAAAAAAACATAATAATATTCTCTATGACATCGTGTGGATTCTAATTCCTAATTATTATTATCATTGGAGAGTGTGTAGAGTGTAGATGTTAATCTGTGGTGAGCTGAAAAAGGAGAATGTAAAATAGGAACATGTATTATCCATCAATATTATTTCAAAGGCTCACCCCACCCACGCCCACATCATTTTAAAACCAAACTATGGACTGGACTGGATGCCACAGTGAAGTTTGAGAACAACATACTCGACGAATCGATCCACTCGATCCCGTCACAATGAGATGATCGAGATGACAACGACAACGACAACGACCACGGCACTGGCAGCGTGTCAGAGAGCAAACAGTTGTGAGAGATTCCATTTGGATGAAAACAAGAGGAGCCTATAAAAGCCCAGGGTCATGCCGATGCCGATGTCATACATAAACTAACAGTATCTCAGCAAGTGTTTAAGTAGGGACGAAGGCATAGTGCAGTAAGCCAGACACGAGACTGCCTTAGGATTTTCAGTGTTCAAAATTTACCATGAACCATGCAAAAAAAAAGAAACTCATCTATAAAATATTAAATTTTTAATCCTGAACGTTCTCTCCATTCAACTTCCTCCCAACGCCACACTACAAAATACTCAAACGAGAACGACCAACTTTTACAACATACAAGCAACTGACATGGCTTCGAACAACGAAGCCATTTCATAAATAGGAAATAAGACAGCTACCGGCACCGGGTATTTTTCATCCCCACCAGATTAACTGATATTTGAAATTCAACGGTGGACGTACGTAGACTTATTATCCCTTCTGCATTTCCCCAGGGCCGAATAATGTGGGCAGCGCAGGCAGCCCGCGCTGCCTGAATTTTCAAAAAACATGTAAATGGAACATTGAGCACTTTTCAAAAATATGTAACATGAATATTTCGACTCTTCAAAAACACGGAAATAAATTTTTCTTGTACATTTCAAAAACATAGAAATAAAACATTTTCCACTTTTCTCAAAACATGTAAATGGAACATTTTGAACTTTCCAAAAATATGTAAAAAGAATATTTTAACATTTTAAAAACATGCAAATTAAACTTTTTGTACATTTCAAAAACATGGAAATAAAACATTTTCCACTTTTCTCAAAACATGTAAATAGAATATTTTGCACTTTTCTGAATCAAGTAAATCGAACATTTTGCACTTTTCTAAAACACATAAGCACAACATTTTGCTTTAGCAAAGAAAGTCATCAATAAAATCAAAATGGTGGTTTTTGTATGGAAACAAATTGCTGCCTAAAACCAATTCCTTTGTCCGGCCCTGGTTTCCATCCCGCAACAACTAAAGCAGGGCTACACGAAACTAAATATGAAACAACAAAAAATAGAGATGGTCGTGTGCCTTGCTTTACTTTTACTTCCCGAACGTTGCTCTATTGGTAAGGTGTCCCATTTCGTTCCTTTTCCTTTCCATTTATTTCCGTATCCACATCCACCTCTCCGGTTATTTGCAGTGTCTATGTATTTTCTATTTTATGTTCCATTTGATTTACCCCGCGTTTTAGTCCATTGCTCATTGTTAGTTCAATGAAGAGAAAGCTGCGGAGGAAAAGGTTTACTGTAGACATAGACGGGGACGTTAATTCAGAGTCAGGGTATTGTTGCGAGAGTTGGAGTCGGAGTCGGAGTCGGACTCGGGACTCGGGACGACTTCCGGCACGTCACGTGTCAACAGTGCAGCCCATGTATGATTTAGAGATGGAGAGTATATCTCCACAAGATAAAACAGCTCAGTCTTCCAAATCTACACAATTCGAGAGACTAACTAATAGTAAAAGTGCAGTCGAGTCTACTCAACCTTTAGCTTCCAGCTTTTATTTCCTTTCATTTCCAAGAGCTGCATACGTCCATTTCCGAATATAGGGAAATGCGTAGCGGAGGATACTGGTGTGAGTCATTGAGGAATATGCATTGTCAAGAATGATCCTCGTCGCATCTCACATGATCAACTAGATCGAGATAATGCATTCGAGCTAGAACCGAAACCGAAACCGAGCCGTCCATGTTCTTTGGTAACTTTAGTTGAGTAGGCTTATTTAAATCTGTGGAATGCATTCAGGGCCGGATAATGCGGCCAGAGCAGGCAGCCCCCGCTGCTTCAATTTTTAAAAAACCGTGTAAATGGAACATTTTACAGTTTTAAAAAATATGTAAAAAGAATAGTGACTTTTTAAAAACATGCAAATAAAAGTTTTTGTACATTTTAAAAACATGCAAATAAAACATTTTCCACTTTTCTCAAAACATGTAAATAGAACATTGAGCACTTTTCTGAATCAAGTAAAAAGTACATTTTGCACTTTTCTAAAACATGTAAATACAACATTTTGCTTTACCAAAGAAAACCACCAATAAAATCAAAATGGTGGTTTCTGTATAGAAACAAATTGCTGCCTAAAAGCAATTCCTTCGTCCGGCCCTGACTGCATTTGGAGACGTGTCCAGTAGTGGACAACCTCAGCTGGGTCTTTTGGTACACTGTCAGTCAATTTAATGATGAAGGCTGCACTCTCTCAGCATGGGCTACTGAATGAATAATAATAATTGCGTACACGTAAAATGTCTATTTGATGAATCCAAAATTACAGAAAGAGCAAAGAGAGAGAAATAGGAAAGAGAGATCTAATGGGGAATGGGAATGGCCAAGAGCAGGAGCAATGTTATTAACTCAAATCGGCACGTGTCACCTTGGAAGGGAGCTCAGAGCGTTGGCTAGGTCACGCGGCGAACTCCGTCACACCGAAATACTAAGTCCAAAAAGTGTACGAAGCACAGTGCACTGTACCCTCCACTCAACGAGAGCCTTATTATTTTATTCTGTTTTTCTCAAAGCTTTTATTCTGCCATCGCATCGGATTCGCATCATGAGCAACCAAAACGGAATAATAATAGAGACAAGAATTCATCTCTTACATCAATGACGCAGTCCACACGCAGTGACTAGTCTCCGACTCACTAAACATGATCTACACTAATGAACTAAATCATGATTTCACTGAGAAAATAAATGGCTTCTCCACTAATGGCACCCTACCTGCTCTTCCCAATATGCTTATCATGCTCTAAATGTCAACGTGTGCATTGCCTACCAACCAGCACACAACTCACTGTTGAGCCCAGATGCGGATCCAGGGGGTGGGCAAGAGGGGGGTGTTGCCCACCCCAAATGAATTTTATAACACAGGCTAAAATAGGCTCCATATTTATTTTTAGCTAGAAACGAAATTCACTGCCTACTTACAAAAACAAAAATTTAAATATATCCCTAAAAGCATGTAAATGGAATATTTAGCACTTGTCAAAAACATGGAAATAGAACATTTTGCAATTTTTAAAAACATGTAAATAGATTACTTTGCAATTTTTAAAAACATGGAAATAGAAAATTTTGAAACTTTTCAAAAACATGAAAATAGAACATTTTACACTTTTCAAAAACATGGAAATAGATTATTTTAAACTTTTTTAAAACATGTAAATAGAACATTTTACACTTTTCAAAAACATGGAAATAGATTATTTTAAACTTTTTTAAAACATGTAAATAGAACATTTTACACTTTTCAAAAACATGGAAATAGATTATTTTAAACTTTTTTAAAACATGTAAATAGAACATTTTACACTTTTCAAAAACATGGAAATAGATTATTTTAAACTTTTTTAAAACATGTAAATAGAACATTTTATATTTTTTAAAAACATGCAAATAAAATATTTTACACTTTTAAAAACCACATAAAAAGAATATTTTGGACGTTTCAAAAACTCGTAATTAACATTTTGCGTATCCATCTCATGTAGTTTTTTTTTACATATCTTATTTTAATTCTATATAGCTTTTGGAAATGGGCTATTTTGATTCTTCACTGACCCTGTAATTATGCATTACTCACCCTAGAAAATATTTCTAGATCCGCCTCTGAGTCAGCTCTATACCCCTATTCGGAACCCCTATATCATTATGACTATTTGTGTCGCTCGTTCGTTTGCTATATGAGCTTAACTTTGAAATCTATAATTATATACTTCTCCACCATCGCTAATAAACTTCACATCTATACAGATATATACCTACTCAACTTGGTCACAGAATATTTCCCCCATTGAATTTTTCAAATTAAATTGAAACCATACACTTGTTTCTCCCATTTCATTACTACCGTTACCGTTACCATTCCCGTCTCTATGAAGCGTAGCTACCCACCGTCAAATATTACTATTAGTACTACTAGCGACTATGTCGATCTCTACTTTGAACTAATGCAAAATTTAATTTCCTATACTTATAATTTATTCCCTCAAGAATTGTGCACATTAGTGTTGCAGGGAGTACTCATAGAAAGTCTGTAGGAGCTTTGTTCAGCCCATGAACGAAAACGAAGCTCGGCCTAACTTGGCTTCCTCCTCTAAATACATTGGATTAAAGATGCACCTAATCAGCTTTCCCATACGTAGCTATCTAAACGACATAGAAATCATGTGTAGCGTTTGGCCTTTTATTTTAATCCAAATCCTAAATCCAAACCCAAGGAAACATATTATTGCCTTTGAATTTTGCTTCCATCGTGATAATTTATTTGAAGGGTTATCCTATGTAGGAAACCATGTAAATGGACACATTTAGAAAGCACACAATACTAAATTTAAAAAAAGTAGAAAACCTACATACACCAATCCAGCGCCAGTCCAGTATTCCTACTTGATATTCACATATCAATGCGAGACTCAACTTGGGACTTGGACCCAAGAATATTGTTTGACACATGATTTACAATTGTCGGGGAAAATGAACAAGAAATAAGATTTATACATTTTAAAAAACCTCTGTGACAATAATCAGTACAGTTCTCCATGTTGCTGGCCATGGTCCCGCAGTATGGGCACATCCAAAAAGAATAAGAAGACAAACAGATCTGTACAGCACGTAAGGTTGTTATGGGGAATGTAATAAATTGGGCAAGAAAAAAAAACTTTTCAAAATGCTCTCCTTGCATGCATTGTGTATCTTACATGGAATATATAACATGTTCAGAAACTTGACTGCTAAATAGTTTAGTTCAGGTCTTTAACAAGGAGCGTGTCGAATGTCTCAAAGACTCAAAGGTTGGCCAGGCCATAGAGTCATAGGCCGAGCCGAATGATGAGTGGCTATGCTTATAAGTGCATACAGAATATTGTCGTCAATGGACTGTATGATGCAGTATTAATAGTCACATGCTCAAGCTAAAGCACACTGTACTGATCCCTCACTTTTTTCAACTTCTCACAAGAAGAACACATGTTCGCTCCGAACTATCCGACTCTCATTTATCTATCTCTCCAATATAATATAATGCAGTTCCAGTTCCAGTTCCAGTTCGGGCAAAGTAGAACACGTAATTTAAATTATTGTAATCTATGTACTCGTTGAATCTAATCTAAAGTGACGTGGTAAATACTTTGTAAGTACCTGCATCCCTGAATTATGTTCTAGTGATCCTACAACTACAACAACCCATTTGAATTTTTTTCTTGCGCTTTCCTCTCCTACAGTTACAGTCGCAGTCTTGTCACTGACGATTACGATTTTGGTAGGAGAGAAAAATCTAAAGTTAGACTGTACAGTTATAAAAGTCAAATGCAACTGTAATGGTAATCGAAATCACAAGTTGGTGTATATTAAGTCCCCATGAACTTGGGTCCGTAGTCGTAGTGCTAAGTGCTAAGTTGTGAGAAAAAAAATAGTCCTCCCTTATCATTTTAATATTTCATAAATTATTTGTAAAGAGAGACAAGAAAATCTGTGAATAGTTTCAGGTCAAAACTACTTGAAATACAATACCCATGAAAATTGGTTCAGCCCACGGGAAAAAAGACGCTCTCACACAGACGAATGACTCGAAAAATACGCAATTTGACATGCTTTGCATTTTGGAAGTGGAGAAGTATGAAACCCTTCCTTCCTTCCTTCCTTATTCCTCGTCGTCCCTTTTCTTTAAATGCTTAAACGCGTTAATGAGTTGAGTTACATCTGGGCATACTTAGAGACATGGAGTTATTGCAATTACTCATGTGATTCCAACTTCCAACTACCTACTTCAACTCTTGGAATTTACAAGGGGGAAAAAACGGAACGTATATAGCGTATATACCCAACCGTTTAGATTAAATTTGTTGTTGTTGTTTTTTTTTCTTTCTTGCTCTGTGTAGGTTTTGTCAGTGTTCTATTTCCTATTTCTACTCTTTCACTTGTGCACGCAGTACATTTTGATCTAGTTTTAAATCATGTTGTGGACTATAGATTTTAAAACTAATCATTGCAAATCGTCTGGAAAAGACCAAAATAACCCATGTCCATTTTTAGCTAAAAACAATATCAACTATATACAGAAATATTAAAATTTGTCTTGGGAGCATATAAATAGAGCATTTTGCAATTTTCAAACATATGGAATTAAAACATTTTGCACCTTTTTGAAAACATGGAATTAGAACATTTTACACCTTTTCAAAAACATGGAATTAGAACATTTTGCACCTTTTCAAAAACATGGTATTAGAACATTTTGCACCTTTTCAAAAACATGGAATTAGAACATTTTGCACCTTTTTGAAATCATGGAATTAGAACATTTTGCACCTTTTTGAAAACATGGAATTAGAACATTTTGCACCTTTTCAAAAACATGCAAATAGAACAATTTACACTTTTCAAAAACATGGAATTAGAAAATTTTGCACCTTTTCAAAAACATGGAATAAGAACATTTTGCACCTTTTCAAAAACATGGAATAAGAACATTTTGCACCTTTTCAAAAACATGGAATAAGAACATTATGAACCTTTTCAAAAACATGGAATTAGAACATTTTGCACCTTTTCAAAAATATGTGATGACATGGCTCTTTTGGATTATAGCTTAAATTGTATATTGGATTGTGTTCTTCCCAGGCGATATGTCTTTTTTGCATCAATTTAAATAGGTAGTGGTTCTCACTACATTTTTTAATCGCTTTAATGATCCAAAAATATACAATTTTTCCATTTTCCTGCAATTCCAAAAAACAGTGTTTCGCCCTTATGCATGTACCTACACTGGTAATTTTGAAAGGGTCAAATTTGTCACATAAATTAATATTGTTAATATGAGTATTAGTATATTTTTATTGAAGGGTTCCTTGAATCATATTTCAATTGCCTGTTTTCGCTCGTGAGACAGACGCTCTGGACAAATGACAAGGACGTCGTTCAGACGGGCTGTTCTGTTAGTAGTTACATTCTATAAGTTGATTAGAGTTGCGTAAAAGGATGAATTATAATCAATTTGGACAAAGATTACTCGTAATGTTTGACTGCCCTGCTCCCTGTCCCGTGGTCTCGCCCTGGCCTGGTGGTGTGTGTGTCTCTTGTTCGAATTTTGAAAAACAGTTTTTCCAGGAGAGGAAAACAAATACTGGGAATAAGAGAAGAGATTGGAGATTTGAGACGGAGAAAGCTTGTGTAAATTTTATGAGAGACTAATCAAATTCCAAGTGAAATTGACAGTGTACAAACGACACAAGGATTTTAACAAATGTGGAGTTAACTAAAGTAAATCACACAGCTGCAGTCTGTGTGAGTGCGCGAGTTCTGCTCTGTGACCTCAGAGACAACCCTTTCCTCACAGATGGGCCTAATTCAATTCCATTTCATTTCCATGTTATGAAAATCTCACTCGCACTCACTTCCCAATCTTTCTCCTCCGCCTTTATCATCCCATCAAACTTTACACATACACACACACACACATGGGCTATCACATAATATATTCATAGGTATGGATCTATAGGTGCATCTGCGCCCACCATGCCATGCTGGCTCCGCCACTATCTCCCGTACAGAGGTACATATATAATTCATACTCGAAAGTCTGAATTTAAACGGGTGAGTATCAGTAGTACCTCTCTGTAATATGCTCACCCTATGCTTCATCATGGGTGCCCGCAGAGAATAAACAGATGAACATGAAACGTGATGAAATCTTATCTTCTAAAAGTCTCCTCCACACATACATCCAACAACAACATCCAAGTCCATCTCAGTCAGGGCCGGATAATGCGGCCAGCGCAGGCAGCCCCCGCTGCCTGAATTTTCAAAAAGCATGTAAATGGAACATTTTGCACTTTTCAAAAATATGTAAAAAGAATATTGAGACTTTTCAAAAACATGCAAAATAAATTTTTTTGTACATTTCAAAAACATGGAAATAAAACATTTTCCACATTTCTCAAAACATGTAAATTGAACATTTTGGACTTTTCTGAATCAAGTAAATCGAACATTTTGCACTTTTCTAAAACATGTAAATACAAAATTTTGCTTTACCAAAGAAAACCATGAATAAAATCAAAATGGTGGTTTTTGCATGGAAACAAATTCCTGCCTAAAACCAATTCCTTCGTCCGGCCCTGATCTCAGTAATCGTTCAGAAGCATGCTTCACTCGGATACTTTGCTTTGATTTTTTTTTCTTATTTAATATTTTACCGCTCATCTAAGTGTATTTTTGCATAGTAGTGAGGAACTTTACAGGGGAATTCTCCTTAACGCTAATGTTTAACTGAAACTTATTGAATTTTTGCAGGTTATAATTTTTAAGTCTTGAATTTTTTTTTCTTTGTGAGGATGAAATATTGTAGAGACTACAGAACTCCGTGAGAAGTTTCGTGGACACGGAGGAGCCGGAGCCGGAGCCGGAGCCGGAGCCGGACTACAAATACACGGATACGGACCGCTGTCTCACGATTATAGAATTAGAAATTGGAATCGATATTCAATCGTTTCGCATGGCCCTCGTGCTCGTGTCCGTACTTCAGTCCATATGAGTTTCAGCATGCTATACAGATACATACAGTTCTCTTTAGCTTATAGCTTAGCCTCCCGAATAAATATTTGATTGAGGCGTGTAGTAGGAATCAATCCATTGCCTTTGACATGGGGGAGGGGAGCCGAAGCCGAAGAGACCGCATATTTCATGAAATAAATATTTAAACACTTTTTCACATGACAATCCAATGGCCGATCTATGTACTACACAAACCACCATAGGCACCTTAGAATGTAATCCATCAAGGAGGTAGGAATTGTGTCCGGATCCGGAATTGAGTCTCTCCATGTGACTTAATTGACATTTATAAACTCTTGAAAATATGACCCAAACTCTCAATCTCATCATTTAAGTTTCCTTTCCCAGTCATTTCATACCCCTATGGAATTTGTAGATATAGTCAGTAGTATTCATTTCCTATATTGCAACTTACGTACATTATTAGTCCACCCAAATAACGGAGAACGGAGTTTGCGGTTGCGGTTACGGTGACGGGGACGGGGACGGGGACGGGCATTGTATGTAATAAGAATTGTACACGTATTAATTCTTTTTCATAAAATCATAATATCATGACAAGCATGACATTCTGACGCGACCCACATGACATGCCACGGAGCAACTCTCTCTACATTTTGCCTCCTGACAAGGTTATACTTTTCAAATCCAGTGCCGTATTAAATTTTCATAGTCTTATGAATCATTATGTCTCACTTGAACTCTCACTCGAAGAATAGGAGACAGTAGTGGCATTATTGTCAACAAAATGCTCCAAGTTGAAACTCGACACCCCGTCCCATGTCTCCCTCAGTCTGCTTTGTCTCCACTAACTTCACCATACACTATACACATTATATCATGTTCTATATCAGATTTTAAACCACTACTACTTCCACTTGCGTGATTGCCCCTACAACTACAATTCCCTTGACATTGTGGAGTAGAAATGTATGAAGCAAACGCAAAAACAAAGGCGAGTTTTCTTAACTTGGAGTGTCAGTTGGATTTGGATTTTCGTTTTTATTGTAATTTTAACCACTTTTGACTGTTTGATTACACCATCAACATGAAGGGCCGGATGAAGGAATTTCTTTTAGGCAGCAATTTGTTTCCATACCAAAACCACTATCTTAAATTTTATTCATGGTTTTCTTTGGTAAAGCAAAACGTTGTATTTACATGTTTTTGAAATGTGCAAAATGTTCGATTTACTTGATTCAGAAAATTGCAAAATTTTCTATTTACATGTTTTGAGAAAAGTGGAAAATGTTTTATTATTTCCATGTTTTTGAAATGTACAAACAAATTTATTTTGCATGTTTTTGAAATTTCTCAATATTCTATTTACATATTTTTTGAAAACTGCAAAATGTTCTATTTACATGTTTTGAGAAAAGTGGAAAATGTTTTATTTCCATGTTTCTGAAATTTACACAACTTTTTATTTGCATGTTTTTGAAAAGTCAAAACATTCTTTCTACACATTTTTGAAAACTGCAAAATGTTCCATTTACATGTTTTGAGAAAAGTGGAAAATGTTTTATTTCCATGTTTTTGAAATGTACAAACAAATTTATTTTGCATGTTTTTGAAATTTCTCAATATTCTATTTACATATTTTTTGAAAACTGCAAAATGTTCCATTTACATGTTTTTTCAAGTTCAGGCAGCGTGGGGGCTGCCTGCGCTGGCCACATTATCCGACCCTGTCACCATGGCATGGCTATTTAATAATATAATAATAATTTATTCATTTTGTCGATTTGGCCTCAGCCCATACAACATTTATAATTACAGTTTAATTTTTCGGATAATTTATCCTTGGTTCATATAGTATAATAAGTTAATATAGTATAGCATATAAGTATAGTCAGTTGATTATAATGTGCGTTGGTTTGGATTTTATCGTTTTGTTCCTGTTAGAGAGCATGGTATAAAAATAGTAATAAATAATAGTAATAATAAAGAGACAATGGCATTAAGTGTTTCTTTTATTTTACAATGGGTAATGCTTGTAATTTCTTGTAGAAATTAATAGTGTATCTAATATTTCAGTATTACATGCGAAATCATATTATGCGGTAGTATGTAGTTGAATCTTTTTGAGTCAATTTATCAGTGAGTGTGGGTTAGTTTATACTTCTTGAGTACACTTGTAGTAGAAACTCCGGATCCTAAGGGCTTCATCCCAAAAGTTGAAAAGTTGTTGTTGAAAGTTGAAAAGGCATGGCTATTTGAATTTGCTTAAAAGAAGGCAAAGTTTACGTTTTCCGTTTAAAGTATTTAATTGTTACAAATAATTATTAATATTACAGAAACAATCTTTACCAAATCGACAAGCACATAAAATGGAAAATATATTTACGGCTGTTGCAAACAACTGGTAATTATACTTTCCAACATGAGCTGTGATTGACTAATTTTAAGAGTTGCCGCCATGTTTTTGAATTTTGAAAATGACTGATGAATTTGGATGAGGCTTTGAGACGAGAAGTGGAAGAGGAAGTGCGAGTGGTCTAATTATTTCGACTGGGATCCAGTTGTAAATTGTATTAGGTAAAATCATTTAGTGTTTGGGCACACATGGACCTCAATTTACATTGTTGATAAGTGCACATACGGCGACGGTCGTCTCGTCCAAGGAAAGGAAAGTTGAGCATGCTGTTGTATATTTGTCACATGTGTTTGTCAAGTTCTCGTCCTCCGACCACTTGTCCAATTTGAAGCCACTAATAGGAAAGTATGTAGTTGAAATGTTGTCTGTAGTAGTCAAGTTAGGGAACGTAACCCAGTCAATCCAAATCTCACCATCGGAGGCAGTCTACACAGTGATATACAGTATAAGGATATACGAGTATAATTTTGAGCATTTGCGCAAATCTCTCTCGACGACATGTCCAAAACTTTTTGGATACCTTTTATGTTTCAATGTGTTTTTTTTTGGGGGGAGGGGGGAGTAGAGGGATGGGGACATGTGAGACTTTAATTTTACATATTAGCTCCTCTCTCGCTCTCCTTGTCGTTCTCGTTGTCATCTTTGGTCTTTGACGAGTACAATGGGAGTAGTAGTAGTAGTAGTGTAGTAGTAGTGGCAGTGGTAATGGTCCGTATACGGGCGTTTTCAAACAATCAATTGGACTATGGACTGACAATGAGGAATTTGAGCAGTTCCAATAATTCCAACCAACGACCCATCATCCCATGCATTGCCATCCCGAGAATGATAGGCACTTGTGCGGTTTTTTCATCAACTTTTCTACACGTCAACAACACATATACACTCACTCTCTAATAACCTACCTACCTACCCACTTTTACACAAGTTGACAAACGACAGAAGTCATTACATTGGAGTTGTAGTACAACGAACGAGCGATACCATACATTACCCAACTACTACGGATATTAGATGGATATATAGAAGAGTCCTCACAACAAATAACCCAGGGCAACGGGTCTCCTGTGTTATAATACGTAGGCATTAAGGATGCGATAGGAGTCTAATACTGATATTAAAAATATACAGATGCAGTTGGACTCGTACTGGTACTGGTACTGGATCTGGTACTGGTGAAATGGTGATGAATGCATCTGTCTCTTTAAACCCGGACCCAACTACCCGTGCCGTGCCGTGGAGGCAACATACACCCTACACCACGAGTACGACCATACCACCACTCTACCTATTTGTAATGTATTTTGTCTTCCTAGCCCCGTTTCACGGAGTATTATACAGTCTTACATATGTAATATTTTTGACAATGACAATGACTGGGACTATGAGACTATGGGGAGACGACAAGAATCCCAGATTGTCACTCATACGAAAGACCAGGTCCAGCACCAGGACCAGGACCAACACCAGTAATTCAGCTAAAAGCCTCATGTTCAGTTTCGATTTATTCCTACTTAGTATTTATACGTATTCATCCTCCTATCATGACACAATACTTTACTTTTCATCTACTTTATTTCTTCTCCCGTGTTTCCTCCACCAGGGCCGGATAATGCGCCCAGCGCGGGCAGCCCCCGCTGCTTGAATTTTCAAAAAACATGTAAATGGAACATTGAGCACTTTTTAAAATGATGTAAAACGAATATTGAGACTTTTCAAAAACATGCAAAATAAATTTATTTGTACATTTCAAAAACATGGATATAAAACATTTTTCACTTTTCTCAAAACATGTAGATAAAACATTGAGCACTTTTCTGAATCAAGTAAAAAGAACATTTTGCACTTTTCTAAAACATGTAAATACAACATTTTCCTTGACCAAAGAAAACCATCAATAAAATCCAAATAGTAGTTTTTGTATGGAAACAAATTGCTGCCTAAAACCAATTCCTTCGTCCGGCCCTGGTTTCCACATAGTCTTCAGGATTTATTGAGTCCTCGTACTATTGTCACATCAGACTTCATCAGAGCAGTGCTAATAACTCGTACGCATATCCCGTGCTCTATCTCACTACACTTATCCATACTTCAATATCTTTACTTTGTCCACACATGGGACTTAAACTTGAAAAACTATTCAGGAAAAAAACTAAATTGCTCTGACTCTCTACTTGTCCCAGCACCAGCACCAGCAAATGGCAACTTCCTTCATAAGTGTAGCTACGTAACGTAGCGCAAAGTATGTGGGTGAGGGATGGCAGAGTCGGAGATTGTTGGACTGAACAAAAGCTTATGAGCTGAAACATGGAGATAATTGCCGTGAGCGACAGAGACAGTATAGAAGAGACAGGAGCAGATGATTTTAAAAACTCAAGTGATCAAGTTGAAATATTCTATGTAGGAAAGGAGTAGTAGGTGTGCGTAGACGCTTCTCTGATTCCTCTCACACACTCGTCTATAGTCTCTATAGAGTCCTACATAAGTCAATAAATTAACTGCCTCAGTTTTCTCGTCACATGGTGAGTCCATTTAAGGGAAATTACTTGAATAATTGCTTTTTGATAGGCATCATAATTTATTGAAAGCTCTCTGTCTGTCGCTTCTATGTACATTGAGAATCGATTTTACTTCCATATTTTCCTCCTGTCTCCATAATGTATTGAGATGTAACAGTTTATAAATGGAATAATTACTACTACTACACACGTTAAATTAAACACACTTTAAGGTTTGGAGTAGTTTTGAACTTGGCTTTGGCTTTGGCTTTGGAAGGAGAACAAATTGGGAAGATTGTTTTTGTGAGAGAGAGAAAAGGATGACGGTTGAACTTTGTGAGTCTTACCACCTGCTACTCATATGCTATGCTCACCCACTAAAGTCTCCATAGTCACTCACTGGCTCTGGCTCTGGCTCCAAGCAATCTTCTGATTATGATTCCATTTACATACCATGAAATGATACTATCAAACAGCAGGGCAGTCTATAGGCTATAGCCTATAGGACACAGATATCGTCGGTGAAGAACCAAAATGACCCATATCCGATTTAGGCTACAATCAAAATGAGTTATGTCATACAAGCAAAATGAGAAACATGCGTAGAATGTTAATTAAGAGTTTTTGAAAAGCGTAAAATCTTCTATTTACATGTTTTTGAAAAGGTGCAAAATGTTCTATTTAAATGTTTTTTAAAAGTGTAAAATGTACTAATTACATGTTTTTGAAAAGTGTAAAATGTTCTAACTACACATTTTTGAAAAGTGTAAAATGTTCTAACTACACATTTTTGAAAAGTGTAAAATGTTCTATTTAAATGTTTTTTGAAAAGTGTAAAATGTTTTATTTACATGTTTTTTGAAAAGTGTAAAATGTTCTATTTACATGTTTTTGAAAAGTGTAAAATGTACTAATTACATGTTTTTGAAAAGTGTAAAATGTTCTAACTACACATTTTTGAAAAGTGTAAAATGTTCTATTTACATAGTTTTTAAAAGTTCAAAATATTCTATTTAAAACCTTTCAAGACATGTTTCAATATTTTTGTAGATAGCGGGTATTGTTTTTAGCTACAAATGGATTTGAGTCATTTTGGTTCTTCACCGACGATATGCCAAATGTTCACACAGGTCCTTTTGCGCATATGGGAATAGGTATGTGTGAAGGAGAAATAAAATGTTGTTTTGTGTGAACGTGATTGCTTGACAAATGTGGTTTTGTAGAAAAGTAACACGGCTGTCATTTTCAGATCACACAGCTGTCCAAACATACACATGTACCACCTATAGCTACTACCTACCTCCTCACTAGTCAGACTCACACACCATATTTTCCACTTAATTAAAAAATCCAGTCAAGAAATGCACAGCAGCAGCATGACTTTCCGTAAAAATTGTTTAATTTTATTATCATTATATATTTACAATTTACAATATTTTTACAATGCTCATAACATGACAGATATGTGATAAAATAAAATGACCAAGAAGACCCTACACACACACGGTCTCAGTTTGTACTTGGCATAGCATATTTTGATATTTTACACTCTTCAATTTACACCCACTTTACAACAATAACAAACAATAGAATAACATTGCCGCGTCGCGGAGCTGTACAAAAAAAATATTTCAATTCAATAAAATTGTGTGTGTGAGCAAAACTTCTTCTTCTTCTCCCTCCTCAACGCTCATCGTCCTAATCGTAATTGTGTACAAATAAAAATAAATGATTTTCCACTATTTCACACATACACAATCACAATGGAATGTGTGTAAACAGGTATGTGCTCAACAAATTATTTCTATAACCATATCTCTCTCTCTCTCTTCAATTTCAATCAGGGCCGGTTTAATGCGGCCCTGCTACCTGTATTTTCTCAAAATATGTAAATGGAACATTTTGCACTTTTAAAAAATATGTGAAAAGAATATTGAGACTTTTCAAAAACATATAAATAAACCATTTTGGACATTTCAAAAACATGGAAATAAAACATTTTCCACTTTTCTCAAAACATGTAAATGGAACATTTTGCACTTTTAAAAAATATGTGAAAAGAATATTTTGACTTTTCAAAAACATATAAATAAACCATTTTGGACATTTCAAAAACATGGAAATAAAACATTTTCCACTTTTCTCAAAACATGTAAATGGAACATTTTGCACTTTTCAAAAATATGTAAAAAGATTATTGAGACTTTTCAAAAAGTTGAAAATTAAAGTTTTTGTACATTTCAAAAACATGGAAATAAAACATTTTCCACTTTTCTCAAAACATGTAAGTACAACATTTTGGTTTACCAAAGAAAACCATTAATAAAATAAAAATGGGGATTTTCGTATGGAAACAAATTCCTGCCTAAAACCAATTCCTTCGTCCGGCCCTGATTTCAATTCTAAAATAATCTTCACGACAATTTTCGATAATACAAGAATCTTCAAGGAATAAAATGAGACTCTCGGTGGATATATGCGGCGGCGATGGGTGAGAAATTAATTTAAGTTGTGTTTTTTTTAACTTGGCCCTTTATGAAAATAGAAGGAAAACTAGAGGAGTCCGTTGAGCACAATGGACAAGTATAAATAATCATCATCACAATTACCGTATATTATATCTATCATGCGATTGTCCATTTCTCCATTTAGATAATTGCATTAATTTTCAAATGGAGAGAAGGCGGTCTGTCGTCGTCCTCTCTTCGTCTCTCCTCTCTTGTACTTGTCATTGTGGCTGCTGCGGCTGTGTGAATAGAATTGAATTCAACGGACAGACAGATGTAAATGAAAAGGTAAACATGTGCGATTTCCAAGTCATGTCCTTCTTCTCATCCCCATCCCCATCCCCATCCCCATCCCCCTTCTGGTTCTGGATCCTCATCGACGCGAACACGCTACGGCGGCTGTCTCTGCGGCGATCATTATAGTCCTCAGTGACAGTCATATGGTGTAACTTTGGCACGTTGAAAGAATATACTTATATACCAAATGTTCAATGTAGATATAGGATACTTGCGGCCAACGCCAAGCTTATAGAATTGTATATATGCACATCTGCATTTAACTAATTGCTCAATATGTAAATCTGTGTAGCAGGTGCGCGTAGACGGAGGGATATTACTTTTAACTTTTCCTTCATGTGTTTACACTATACGGAAAATTAGAATGACAATTTACAATTTTACAATGGAAACAAGCCAATTCCCAATTCGCAACAATGGAATCATCACAACATAGCCACATCAAATTAGTTACACTTCAAAAGTGTGTACAAATCTTCCTATTGTGTTATCACTTGTTTCCCAGTTTTCAAACCAGCACGACAGCAACATAGAGCCTATAACAATAAAAATAATTTACACATATGAAAGACTTAGCGTGCATTAAATTAGGTGCATTAGACAAATATGGGGGGACGAAGTCCGGGTAAACTGGATCATCTTAATAATTTTTTACATTTTATTTTGTATTTTTTGTTATCTGCTAGACGAGACAAAAAAAAATATTTTAATAACATAAGCCGTAATATTACGTAGTATTAAAAGAGTAGAGTGACCCAAGTAGGTAACATATTGTATAGTAATCTGGAATGGAAAAGTAGGATGTTTTAAAATAGTAAGATATAATATGTGTGTATACTCTCGTGAGCTGTTGGTTGAACTGAACCCATTCGCTCTCAACTCAGATAATATTTAATGGTTTATGATTTATGCCTAATCATTTTCTTTTATGAAATGAAGCGAGTGCAGGTGCAGGATTTTTATTCAATTTCATCATTCGTCCTTGGCTACAGATACGCCTCACATGTTTCCTTATACTTGACGACAACAACAACAGGAGGTAATCTACGCTTCATTTCAGTATCATAACAATATGCCCTAATATATATAATCGCATAATAATAGTAGTACTCCCTCAATGCATGTAGGAAAGGGCTTAATATGTACATATGGGACGCTCAGCGTTCATAATCAGCTTCCAGGCGTATGCATTATGCCGAGTGAGAGTCCCATGGACACTCAACTCCCAACACATACACTAAGGAAGGATAAGCTCAATTCCACAATTTAACTTTGTAATGCTACTTTTATTATGATTACCACCATTATTATTATTCAACACCTAAAATGTCTTGTTCTCAGAATATTTATTCCATTTTTAGAAATCCATTATGAGTCTCTCTGATTTCTTACACGAGTCAGTCAGCAATGGATGACACACTCGATTGCGCATAATACAGTTTTCTGATTTTCACATGGAAAACGCTCGCCTTTTGATTCGTAAACACCCAACATTATGAATTGGAAGGAATTAATCCAAATCCAGACACGTATGCTTTTCTCTCTCGTCTATTTTCATAATAATAAGATTATGAAATCTCATGTTCAAGACACACGAGAGTGAGAGAGAGAGAGAGAGAATGTAAAAATCATATCGTATTATGGTTTCAGTTTACATCCAACATTATTTTTTATAGTGTATTGTACGACCAAAATGCTCCTCTAAAATATTCACAGCGGTATTGTGGATGCTCAGCCTTATTGTTCGTGTCAAGTTGGTTCTGTTGTGTGTTGTGTGTGCGGACTGCATCTCAAGTCTCACAGCGTATAGCCATAGCCCAAGAGCGTACAAGGAGCCCATAGGGAACCAAGAGCCAAAATAGTACTAAATTAATCCAAAGCCAAAGCCAAAGCCAAAGCCAAAGCCAAAGCCAAAGGAACGTCATTTTTTGGATGTAAGAATAAGGTGTATAATGTACTGTGGTGTGCATAGCGTGGCCTACATGAAGAGAGAAAATAAAGGGAAAAATGAGGGTGATCGGTGGTGCAATCGCTTTTGTAAAGACTTTTTCTTTTCGTGTGCACCTGTTCAGGACGGAGATAAGGAGTAGTAAATATAGTAAATATGTACACAATTGATACTCCCAAACTACTATTTATAACACCCAACTGGCCGTATGTACTCATCTGTCTGGGGCTCCAGAGTTTACCAAACCAAGAGGCAAAAAGCAAACAGGGAAGGCGCAGGCAGAGCAGAGAGAGAGACACAACAGTTTACTACACACACATATTAAATTGTATTATTAACCCAAGCCTATAAGATAGACCCAGATTTTTGTACGTGGAGAGATGGGAGGGAGTACTCATATATATCGTCTGTGAAGAACCAAAATGACCCATATCCAATTTAAGCTACAATCTAAATGAGCTATTTCATAAAAACAAAACGAGAAACTTGCGTAAAATTTTAATTAAGAGTTTTTGAAAAACGTAAAATATTCTATTTAAATGTATTTGAAAAGGTGCAAAATGTTCCACTTACATGTTTTTGAAAAGTGTAAAATGTTCTATTTACATGTTTTTGAAAAGTGTAAAATGTTCTATTTACATGTTTTTAAAAAGTGTAAAATGTTCCATTTACATGTTTTTGAAAAGTGTAAAATGTTCTATTTACATGTTTTTGAAAAGTGTAAAATGTTCTATTTACATGTTTTTGAAAAGTGTAAAATGTTCTATTTACATGTTTTTGAAAAGTGTAAAATGTTCTATTTACATGTCTTTTAAAAGTGTAAACTGTTCTGTTCACATGTTTTAAAAAGCTTAAACTGTTCTATTAACATATTTTTGAAAAGGTGCAAAATGTTCTAATTCCATGTTTTTGAAAAGGTGCAAAATGTTCTAATTCCATGTTTTTGAAAAGGTGCAAAATGTTCTAATTCCATGTTTTTTAAAAGTTGCAAAATATTCTATTTAAATTCTCTCAAGAAATATTTTAATATTTGTGTAGATAGTGGATATTGTTTTTAGCTAAAACGGACATGGGTAATTTTGATTCTTCACAGACGATATGTATGTGCGCGTAGTTGGAGTTGTGTCTATAGATAAGAAGATATTTACTCTCCTTGACTCAACTTCACTTCAACTCTCTTGTCCCCGTCTCCGTCTCCATCTCCATCATCCATCCCAAAGTCTCAACTCCAGATACGCTCCTCAACCAAAGTACCAAACTACCAAACATTAAGTCTTTTTGTAATCAAAAAGCACAGGTGTGTATTTCAGATCATTGAATATTTCAAGCACAATAAAACCAAGTACCTACCTACCTACTTCGCCTTCAACTCCGATGACTCCACGCAGCATAACTATGACAAGTGAGTCTCCAATTATTACGACTCTGAGTTGCACAGTCGGAATTGGAATTGGAAAAAATAAAATCCTTAAATTTTCTAAATATAAATAATTATATTGGAAAGACGTAGGCATAGGTTCAAGGTTCAACTTGTACCCATTGTGATTATATGAAAAATAGTAAACGTAGAAATAGATACTCTCCCATTTATTTTGTCATAATCTGGGATATTCGAGTCTAATAATGCAGGAAACAAACATTGACAATAACATGAATCTGATCATGTCCTGAAACTATCGTCATCGTTAAAATTGTATTTAGTTTCATATTTTTTTTATGAATTAAGGTGCATTATATTCATTGGAAATTTTAGCTTATCTCTTCCAAGCTCTAGGAATTCGAAATCAATACGGATTTTCTTTTTTGGTCATTGATTAAATAGGGTCCTTTCGTCATTTGTACTTTTCCTACCCTATTAAAAATTCAAACGTAAAAAAAAAGTTATTTTGTGAATTTTATCTGTACTGAGAAATAAATGAAGTTACAACAAATAATACAATTAAAATCCACTATGCGTATTGCTGTTTGTATAGATTAAAATTTGAAATTGTTGACATTTCTTTTGTAGATATAGCTGTGCATATTTATATAAGTATATAGTGAAACTGATATACCATCTTGCTGTTCTATGTCATGTCATGTCACGCCGTCATGTCATGCTTTGTGTCTTTTAGATTAAATTGGTAAATAGTGTATAATTTTCCTTACCTAGCATTGAATCTACAGGAGGGTAAATACTGTATTCTGTGTACACGTTCATATTTATTTCTATTTCGATTTTATCCACAAAAAAATATGTATCCATTTTTAAAACCTGTATTATTAGATAACAATTTTTTCTACTGACATTGAGATATGTTGATGTTTTCCCCAAACTTTTTTGGGTTTTTGTACAACTACATTAATTTATCCTGCTCCAGATTTCGAATTAATTCCAATTTGATATTCAAAAAGGACAAGGAATTTTTTATTTCTATAATTTATAGTGGTAGTTTTAATAGGTCTTCAAAATTAGAGGAAGAAGAAGAAGAAGGTTGCGTGTGAATTCGAATTTTACTGTTATTCCTATACAGTGCCGAGTGCCGTGTTTGTGTTTGTATATGCTATATGACATGTAACCATATAGGTATAGTGCTTTAATTCCTTTTCCACCTTACGCCTTACACCTCCACCCCACTGCCCCAGCACTCGTCTCTCTGTAACTCTCAGAATTAATAATTTGCAGTCTAAAAAATAGAAGTGAAGTAGCTTAGTCTTTTGTACAGGATAAGTTCGTGTACTCTATGTAGGATGTGACGTAAGGTAGCCGCAAAACATTAATATTCCCTCACTGCCTACATGTACGAAGGACGTACACAACAAGGAGAAACTAATGAAGCACTGGGAGAGAGAAGACGAAGACAGGAGCACGCAATCAATTTGTCGATTCAATGCTAAAATAATGCTTGGAAAAAATCGAGCAATAAACACACACAACGCGACGGCTGTCTCAATTCTATATGCATTACCACCACTTCATGTTGTGTAATTGCTGTACATACGACATACGAGTACGACGTCCAGTATATTGTGTAACAATAGTATTATAAAACTTGTCCTGGTACTGGTACTGACTGGCTCTGATTCTCAGCCTGACTTGGACTCCTTCAAAAGTATCGAATTCGAATTCGAATTCGAATTCGAGTTCGAGTTGTACTGGTACTGGTTATTAATCCCATATAGGTAGATCCGCTCATATATGAATCCTGTAGTCAGCACAATGCGCAATAGACGGGGCAGAATGGGAAGGGGGGGGGGGCAAAAATTTTTCTAGCCAACTTAGAATCTTAAGTGGGGGCTTTTATCGGTCTCGTCTTTAAAAGCCGAAATAGGATGCGCCATATCTTCCTTCTCGTCTCTACCATCTACGGGAGGGAACATCATGTGAATTTGAGTGGGAACTCTGAAACTACAAACTACCCAAAAAAAATCCGAATTTCAAATAATGTAGGAATATAATATCGTCTGTGAAGAACCAAAATGACCCATATCCATTTTTAGTCAAAAACAATATGCACTATCTACAGAAAAAATTAAAATTACATGTTCATTAAAGCATTTAAATAGAACCTTGTGCATTTTTCAAAAAACAAGCAAATAAAATATTTTGTACTTTTCAAAGATCATGTAAATAGGACATTTTGAACTCTCAAAAACCATGTAAATAGAATATTTTGCAATTTTCAAAAGCATGTAAATAGGAAATTTTACACTTTTAAAAAACACTTTAATAGAGCATTTTAACCCTTTTAAAAACATGTAAATAGAACAATTTGCTCATTTTAAAAACTCGTGATTAGCATTGTAAGCAAGTATCTTATTTACTGTATTATTTAACATATAGCTCATTTTAATTCTAGCATATAAATTGGAAATGGGCCATTTTGGTTCTTCAGAGGCGATACAGTTTTCGGTTCGAATTGTAGTCCGGGTCCGGAATCGAAATCCAAATCGAGGAACGTGATTTTCCCAAAGAAAATTATTGCTATTCAGAGCCCAAGAGAGAGAGAGAGAGAAAAGTACAAGAGGAATATGAGAGTCTCTCTCTCTTGGCCAATCTAATTATGGCCCCAAACTAGAGTGCAGTGCAAAGCATGTCGGGTGTTTCCCCTCCATCATGTCGGTCTCGGTTTGGTTTGCTATTCATTACCTTCTGCTCACTACCCGCTCTCGGTCCCGGTGTTTGGGTGAAGCTATAGGATTTTTGTCTCAGTGCACTATTTATATGTGTAGTCGTAGCCGCAGCCCCAGAGCTATATGCACCTACGTAGTCGAGCCCATAAGCTATAGGGTTCTGTACAGAAGACATGAGCCATCCATATGGATACATAGGGGCCCGGCCGTGATGTGAGTGAGAGTGAAACCATATCATTATAGATATCAGTCCAATATATTCCCAATCCTATCGCGTACACTTTTCAAATTCAGCTCACTACTCCAAACTAGACGCACTTTGGAGACTTTTATCTTGACTAATGTAACCAACAAGAAATATGTAAGAGGCACGCTCAGTTTCAGCTCAATGAGTCCCATACTCCGACTCCGACTCCTTTCACTCCACAGAGATCTCCACTTCTCCTCCACTCACTAATTCTAAATTCTTACCCAGAAAAATCCAACCTTACACTTATCAAGAATGAGAAGGAAATTTAGGACGGACGAATTCGTAGAGTTGTGTGCAGTCAGACTCTCCAATTCCTATCCACTTGTGCGTATTTCCACTCACTGAGGTGGATGAGGTAGAGTGTACGTAGTCCACATTACTGCTAACCATTTGATAAAATACTTTACATTTACATCTTGGAAATACCAACATGGAAATTCCGCTGTTCTTTGTGAGACGTGGGCCGGGACCGGGACCGGGACCGGGAACCGGGATCCACGCGGGTTTCGGTAATGAGATTGAAAAGTTAAGAACACATAATAATTATCAGAGTTTACAAGTGGAGGGGAACGGAAGCCATAAATATGACAATTTTTACTCCTGCTTCCTCATGAATAACACAATGAGAAAACCTATTTAATTCCAAAAGCAAAACCAAGTATTTGAGGTATTTTATCAATTAACAATCTATACGGGAGAATCGAGTCGTATTTTATCTTATCTACTTGTCTATATATATATTTGCATGTTACTACTATGCGGAGCAATCACCCGGGATCGTCCTCATATCAGTATCAGTATCAGTGGAGGTCGGATTCGGATGGACATGTGTATGAGTACGTAATAAAGGGAACTACAAGCAATATCTTTAACTATGCACAGCAGCCACCTAATTCTCTTTGTGACGCGAGTTGGAAGTTGGAAACTGCGTTTGTAGCTTCGGATTTAGATTTGGACTCTGGAATTCTCTGATTGCCTAGATTCGAAAAAGTGTGACTTGGGAGAAGACGGGAGCGGAGAGCGGAGTGAGGGAGAGAGAGAGAGATTCCTATCGAGTGAGTAATGGTCGTCATCCTTGTTGTCTGTATTCACGGAACATTTCATTAAGAGGACAGATATTTGATTATAAGCCATTCCAGGAAGGAGCGTGGGGGAACAAAGGCTCCTCTTCCTTCCACTCCATTCAGTCAGATCAGAGAAAGAGAAGAGAGATGCAGACGTTACTCCGTCCCTCCAATCCAATCCAATGACGAGACGATGCGATACGATGCGATGGCAACTTATTACATTACCATCCTCCAAACTTGAATCCAGCACACAATAGAACACAAGTATCTGATGCATTTTGAGAGCAACTATCAGCATCTCAGCTGCATTCTCTCATTCTCCATGCAGCTCACAGATCCCATCCGGCTCCGGCTCCGGCTCCGGCTCCGGCATCCGGGTAACGAATATTCAAAGTGCACCAACCCATGAATATTATTTGCAATCCATGTCTAATAAATGTCTATTAAACTACAGACTATGGATATTGGAGTCATAGGCACACATACAGACACGGCAAATCGACTCACGAAATAAATTAATAGTATTTTACTTATAGCCCCAACACAGTCCATAAACTTCCTTCGCCATTTATTAAATTCGTGTATGGAAATCAATATCGTCTGTGAAGAACCAAAATTACCCATATCCAATCTGAGCTAGAATCAAAATGAGCTATGTCATAAAAAATACGAAATGAGGAAGATGCGCAAATGTTAATTAAGAGTTTTTGAAAAGCGTAAAATATTCTATTTACTTGTTTTTTGAAAGTGTAAAATGTTGTATTAACATGTTTTTAAAAAGTGTAAAATGTTCTATTTACATGTTTTTTGAAAGTGTAAAATGTTCTATTTACATGTTTTTTGAAAGTGTAAAATGTTCTATTAACATGTTTTTGACAAGCGTAAAATGTTCTATTTACATGTTTTTTGAAAGTGTAAAATGTTCTATTAACATGTTTTTGACAAGCGTAAAATGTTCTATTTACATGTTTTTGAAAAGCGTAAAATGTTCTATTTACATGTTTTTGACAAGCGTAAAATGTTCTATTTACATGTTTTTTGAAAGTGTAAAATGTTCTATTTACATGTTTTTTGAAAGTGTAAAATGTTCTATTAACATGTTTTTGACAAGCGTAAAATGTTCTATTTACATGTTTTTTGAAAGTGTAAAATGTTCTATTAACATGTTTTTGACAAGCGTAAAATGTTCTATTTACATGTTTTTGAAAAGCGTAAAATGTTCTATTAACATGTTTTTAAAAAGTGTAAAATGTTCTATTAACATGTTTTTAAAAAGTGTAAAATGTTCTATTTGCATGTTTTTGACAAGCGTAAAATGTTCTATTTACATGTTTTTGACAAGCGTAAAATGTTCTATTTACATGTTTTTGAAAAGTGTAAAATGTTCTATTAACAAATTTTTGAAAGTTGCAAAATTTTCTTACTTATTTTTTAAAAGTGCTCAATGTTCTATTCAAATGCTTTCAAGACGTATTTGAATATATTTGTAGATAGTGGATATTATTTTTAGCTACAAATGGACATGGGTCATTTTGGTTCTGCATAGACGATATATATTTTATTAATAAATTTATTGAAGGGCAAAAGTACCAAGAAAAAAAAATGAGATGGACCAAGACGTGACCAAAGTTTCATATTTCAATCTTCACGTAACTGATCGATCAGCATTCCAGTCTGGATTCGTTCTCTTGCATTATTTAAATTCAATTCGTGTAAAGAGTAAAAACATGGAAAGCCGAACCGAAACCGATTCGGCTCAAAGTCATTTGGACACATCTCCTATCAAATGAAATAGTAACCGCCACGGCATATTATGTCCATCTTTGAGCACTTTATTTGATAGGGAAAGAAAGACTTTTCAAATATTTGCGACTCCATTTATTCTGGCTGTAAAAATATTCTGAGGGAAAGGAGGGGTGACTGGGAGAGGAGTGGAAGACGCCATTTCCCGGAGAATTTGATGGAGTCAAGAGATATGAGCTCAAATCTAGAGATATTTTACGTGGTGCACTAGGCTGCTGGGAGAAAGAGAAAGCAGAGCTACTACATCCACTCTCCGCACTTGCTCGATCCTCGCTCGATCCTCTCTGCCCATGCTCTTCCACTCCTCAGTGTAGGAGATGCGATGGGCTGAAAAGAAAGGCTCAAAGGACGTCGTTTCCTACTGCCTGTATGCAATCTACTTTCCTACTCCAGACTACTAGAGATATAGCGTGTATCATCGCTCGTCCTGTAACTTTCTATAGGATGACTACGATGGATGAAAGCGCCTCTTATTGTAAACTTTTCTCCTTTTGTCCTCCGGCATGAGCAGGAGCAACGGAACCGTCTTTAGCATTCAACACAAGTCCCTGTCGCACTGGAAATCCAACGTAACAAAACGCAACGTAAGTAGGCAGGTACCATATAGTGTCTATAGCTACTTGAGCTACTATATGAAAGTTGAGTTGAACAGAGATAGCGAGAACTGGAGCTATATAGAACTAGATAATATTTACGTAGGTACGTGTAACGTGTAATGAGAAGTTGCATGCTAGATGAACAAGATACGGATCACGAAGCCAACCCATGCATTATTTCGAGCTGCATTATAGCTTAAAGTCAGAATGTTCGGATCGATATCATTGTGTTGTTGGGCTGGTCCTGGTGCTGGTGCTGGTGATGGTCCGGGTGCGGGTAGCGTAAAGCTAAAACCCGGCAAAGAAAGAAAAAGAAGGCTTACTTGCTAAGGTTACGAGGCTCTGGGTGTGGCTTATTGGAACTTAAGTTACGAAACTGACTTTCATTCCCATTTTCCATCCCAAGCATCCGTCCCATTCCTCCGTGTCTACCTTCATCTTCTGCACCTTCATCCTCACGCTGGCCGTGGCTGCTTTCCAATTCCAATTCCAACTCGGTTTATTTCCTACCAAAGCAAATAGCAAATATCCTGTAAAATGTGTCTTTCAAAAAATATAGGTATATACTCTCTGTCAGGGCCGGATAATGCTGCCAGCGCAGGCAGCCACCGCTGCTTGAATTTTCAAAAAACATGTAAATTAAACATTTAGCAGTTTTCAAAAATATGTAAAACGAATATTGAGACTTTTCAAAAACATGGAAATAAATTTTTTTGTACATTTCAAAAACATGGAAATAAAACACTTTCCACTTTTCTCGAAACATGTAAATAGAACATTTTGGACTTTTCTGAATCAAGTAAATAGAACATATGTTGCACTTTTCTAAAACATGTAAATACAACATTTTGCTTTACCAAAGAAAACAATGAAAAAAATCAAAATGGTGGTTTTTGTATGGAAACAAATTGCTCCCTAAAACCAATTCCTTCGTCCGGCCCTGCTCTCTGTTTGAACTAATTTAACTTACATGCCAATTTTACCCATCAAATATTAGCACAGTAGAAGCCGAAAATAAAATCTCAAAGTAAAGAAATGACTGTCAACTGGGCTGGAAAAAATTGTGTTACTAGAATATTGCATACATACAAATGCTTGGGTGGCAACAACGGTAGCGGTAGGTGTTGGATAAGCTTGTAAAATGTAAACCCATATTATATTGGTATTAAAAATTTCGAAAATAAAATAAAATGAGTCACAGAAGGAGAATCCAATAGCGGAATATAGACTTTACAAAAATAATAATTGGATATGGAAGTCTAGGTATATTTTTTGGGAGAGAATTTGAGACTCGTCCCTGACTCAACTCGAGCGCTGCTGCTTCTGAGCGGAGCTGACTGTACGTACGACGTACGAACGACATAGATAGAATTGGATTAAAAGTGAAATTTGGGAATTGTAAATCACATGGGATTTGAGTTGATCATCAGGGCTTCACCGTAACAAGTTCAGTGTATTAAGCAAAGCTATAGGACGAGAAGGAGAGCAGACGAGAGGAGCATAAAGTGCAGATGCATGAATAAAATAATGATATTTACGAAACCTTGTATGTTCAAACTGTCTCAACTCACTCACTTTCATTCAGTGGACATATTTCCATTCCCATATTGCGGAGCATTTGGCCAGCTAGTCCTGGTTCTATATAGCATATTATGCTCGGGCTTCCTCCAGCACCAGCACCAGCAGTTCCAGTATTCCCTCAATCACATCTGTTCCTCCTGGACTCACATGTCCACAGCCAACTCCGCATCCAACACAAGGTAGACTGTCCCCATATGTAAGACTCTTACATAAGTTAACGTCCAATATTCATGACGTGGAAGTGTGTGGGTTGAAAAGGCTTCAATAGTCAATATCAGCTGGAACCTAAAAAAAAAAGTCTCCATCGGCCCACCAGTCACCCGCACCGGCACCGGCACCGGCACCGGTCCCGGTCCCGGCACAGACATCAGCTTGCAGAAGGAGCACATGGAAAAGCATGACCATGAAGGACTACTTAAATCAAGTTTGTAAAAAAACCTCAACATTTGGCGATGGTATCAAATTCTTGTTCAATTCCTGATTACCAATTATTAGATTTGTATACATAATTTAGTCATGGTGGACGAATTTGAATTCAAAGTCCTCCTCGCTCCCTCCTCAGCCAACGCAACGCACAAACACATTTATTGATCTTCACCCAAAACCATATACCAATCACTTGCCCATTTCTATTTCCTGAATATTTTATTATTCTATGGGTCAATACTCTTACTTAACTAATTTTACTAATGGAAAATTATGGAAACCATATCATTTCATTCTCTCGGATATTGAAACTGTTCAGCTTTTAATGCTACTGTAACAATAAATTCATTCAAGTCCTTTGCCTATTAACGATCTAAACGAAGAAAATTGGGGAAAAACAGTAAATCCGCATTGTGATTGTGAATGGGAATTTGTAGGTCTTTTTACTGTGTGAGTGTAAATATGGTACTACAGTGAAGAAAATAATTTGACCCCACCCGCCCCGTTTCATACACTGTCAACAACTGTAGATTGGAGTAGAATAGAACAGTTAGCAGTGTAGGTTGTCGAATTCTTGAACAATTCATAATCCATCATTATTACGCCATGCCGATGCCGATGCCGATGCCGATGCCGATGCCGATGCCGATGCCAACGACGAAAACCAATACGTGATACAAAAAAGTCCGTTGACGTTGACGTTCCTTTTGCTTCTCGAGTTCATCATGAAAAGATGTGTATTTTTTGTAGTTTACAAAACGATAGAAAATAATGTACAAAAAATGGAAGATATCTCAAATAAACATGTTGTGTTATGAGATTAGGAAAATTCCAAATTCCAACAACGTTCGTCAAAACACAATGGATCATATGGACATGTGTAATTCAGGAAAGAAATATGAGACTTTTTCTGACATACATGGGCAAAGTACAAACAATAATTTTTTTCTTGCAAGTGCCTCCATGAGTCTACTGTCTACTTACGCGATTAGCAGATGATATGATAGGAAAGCAATTACATTTGTAAACTATTACGTAACTCATAATAATAAATATAGTCATATGGCAAATACTAATGATAATATGGGCAAACTTGCGCCTGTGCACTTTAAAGACAGAAAAAGAACAAGTTGAAATATTTCTAATTATACGAAAACGAAATGGAACTACACCACAACAACAGCAACAACAACAGCAGCAGCAGCAGCAGCAGCAGAAATCCCAAACAAATGCCATGTACCTACACACACACACACACATGTTCACATAATATTATGCGTTTGCATGTATTTTCTTCCTCGATGCAGGGACGACCGGCACCGACACCGGCTGGGCGAGCGCGAAGGAGACTACAACATTGTGAGAGTGCGGAGAGATGAATGGACAGATGAATAAAAGCTGGGAGGCAATGATGAACAAAACAAGGATGAAACAAGCCATGAATAATAATAAAGTGGGTGCAGAGCTGACTTAGGAACCCTAAAATCTTGGTAATCCATCCCATTTGCGCAAATTCCCTTTTTCCCAATATCCACTAATCGCTCCGCACTGAACGATTCACTAACTAGATGAGTCCCCGCACATCATCAACAGAAGAGAGAGAGAGAAAGACTCTGGTTACGCCTCTGGGAACACACATTTACATTCAAAAATTTTACGCCGTCTAACAACTAAGGGAAGAGCATCTCCTCATAATAATCTCGCACTCCACTTCCAATTCCCAGATTTATTTTTACATTTATAAATCTCTGTAATCACCTTTTATCTCTATATTATTATTATTATTATTATTATTTATTATTTATTTATTTCCGACAGGCCAAAGCCCAAAACAGCAAATACAGACAAAGGTCAGAGACCAATATAAAAATAAGTGATCATACATCCAAGTATGAATAATAATAGTCATATAATAGAGAGAGATATAAATAATTACATTTTCAAATTCTACTAAAAGCATCTTTCCTTCTCGACTTCTGGCTCTGAATGGGAATTTTGCCGTTCTGCATATTAGTATATGCCGATTGTTAATAGCATTCAAAGATTTAAAGTACGCACCCAGGACCGGACGAAGGAATTGATTTTAGGCAGGAATTTGCATCCATGCAAAATGACCATTTTGATTTTATTGATGGTTTTCTTTGGTAAAGCAAAATGTTGTATTTGCATGTTTTAGAAAAGTGGAAAATGTTCTTTTTACTTGATTCAGAAAAGTGCTCAATGTTCTATTTACATGTTTTGAGAAAATTGGAAAATGTTTTATTTCCATGTTTTTGAAATGTGTAAAAAAAATGTATTTGCATGTTTTTGAAAAGTCTCAATATTCTGTTTTCATATTTTTGAAAAGTGCTCAATGTTCCATTTACACATTTTTTGAAAATTCAAGCAGCGGGGGCTGCCTGAGCTCGCCACATTATCCGGCCCTGTACGCACCAAAGTTTAAAAAAAAATAGTTAAAACAATAGTTAAAAGCTCGTCATCCATCCTTTAAGACTAACACTAACGACAACGATAAGACGGGAAAGATATGCCCTTAAAAATTAGAAAAAAAATATTTTGAAAAGAATCACTTCATTAAGGATGAGAAATGACGAGCTTAGAAATAGAGAAACACACAAAAAAAACAAGAGAGGCAGTGGAGAGCTCAATAATACAGACAAGACAAAGCGAGTGGAGAGGCTCAAATGCTTCTTCTTTTCTGTCATCGCTCGTGTATTTTTTTGTATTTAGATGATGAACAATGTTTGACTTTGTTGTCTCAGCTAAAATATAGACAACGGAAATTGCAGAATTAGTTTTTTTCCGAGGTCTACATAATATTATGTCAATGTAATGCATCTCTATTGTGTAGGCTCCGTAAAACAAAGTCGTATCTTATTCTATCCTTCCACCTTGACTCTATTATTAGGTTACCATATTCCTCATTAGTGTCATTCAAACTAAAATTCAATTCACGTTTTTTTACGTGTAGGTACAAAAAGAAATACAAACTACAGGAACTTTAATTATTTGACATAGTGCCATCTTAATGTCCCTAGTTTTACACTATACTTTTGTTTCTGTACAATTTTATCTCGTCATAACTCACGTCATTCCCTGCTAACTCCATTGGATAAGCTGTGTGAACGTATTTTTACTCATAACTTGATTTAATAAACAATTTTTTTTAAAACTGATTTCACTCGTGTGACTCTGATTCTGATTCTGTGATGGTTGGCTTAAAATTCGTAAACAAGTTGAGTAGGAAAGGAAAGTGAGAGAGGAGCGACGGGTGGGCGAGTGAATAAAATTGACTCCGTCACATAAGCGCACCTCCAAAAATATCAAAAGAAGAAAAGGGGAAAACGACGAGAGTGCCATCTCTCCATCACTTTTTCCACTAATCTTCATAATACGAAGCTTCATTTTCATTTCTCACTGTTTTTTCCCAGATTATTTCAGCAACGTTTGATTTTATTTTTCTTTTTACATTTTTGTAAATTCCCCTTTTATCACTAGACAGAAAATAATGTAAGCACCAGAGCCGGATAATTCAGCCAGCGCAGGCAGCCCCCGCTGCTTGGGTTTTCAAAAAACATGTAAATGGAACATTTTGCACTTTTCAAAAATGTGTAAAAAGAATATTGAGACTTTTCAAAAACATGCAAAATAATTTTTTTGTACATTTCAAAAACATGGAAATAAAATATTTTCCACTTTTCTCAAAACATGTAAATAGAACATTTTGCACATTTCAAAAATATGTAAAAAAGAATATTTTGAATTTTCAAAAACATGCAAATAAATTTTTTTGTACATTTCAAAAACATGGAAATAAAACATTTTCCATTTTTTTCAAAACATGTAAATAGAACATTGAGCACTTTTCTGAATCAAGTAAAAAGAGCATTTTGCACTTTTTTAAAACATGTAAATACAACATTTTGCTTTACCAAAGAAAATCATCTATAAAAACAAAATGGTGGTTCTTGTATGGAAACAAATTGCTGCCTAAAACCAATTCCTTCGTCCGGCCCTGGTAAGCACTATATGCACCTATATAAATTTTAAGAGTTTTATCTACAGTTGTATATAGCTCCCAGGTCAGACAATAATTAATTCCCAAATGTTTTTTTGTGAATACGCAAAGGAGTTGTGACAAGTCTCAATTTTGCAGGGCGTGACTGCTTCATAACATGGAAATTGTAATTTCGTACGCTTTTCCAAAAACATGTGAGATTTAAAATGAAAAGGGGAAACTGCAATTTCCACACTCTGATGGGTATGCTACGTAAGTATAGTACCTAAATTAAATTTTTCATTGCTAAAAAAAAAATTGTGAACGGCTCGGATATAGTGCTCCTCAAGCGCCATAATATTCTAATTCAAGTCAACTTCAACCTTGTATTAGTCTCCATAAAGCAAAACGTAAGAAATGAAATGATGAGGATATTTTTTGGGGGATTGGAAGCGAGAGACAGAGAGGAAAAGGAAACATGACATGGAAATGGGGTGAAAGCGACAATGAAAAAAAAAATATAAAAGGAAAAACGACTCTTTGGGAAAAGTCCCAAAGTCCCCAAGCTGATTTGCCTAGAAGATAGAAACACGAGGATCCACTGATTACATCTCCAGTTTGTATATTCCTCACGTTCTCCTCTGTTTATGCAAACAACAAGTCCCCAGTCACGAATCTCATCTCTTCCTCCTCATCTCGGAACATTTCATTTGTCTGTGTCACTCTGTCTGTATATGCATATTCCTCTGGAGTCTGGAGCCCGATACCACTCCATCTCCGCACATGACCTGAGCCTCCATCTAACCTCACTAAACACACAGAGACAGACTCTCCAACCTTAAGCATCACATCAGATCACATCACGTCAGATCAGATCACACAGTTGGATCTGGATCTGGATCTGGATCCGGATCCGGATTCGAAGCAGAAGCGTATAGCGACTCAATTCGGATTTTGAAACCTCTGTTCTTGTTTGTCTCATAACTTCAACACCTTCCAATCTCCATGACTTTCATCTTGTTCACCATCTATGTCCATCCTCACTGTGTATAGTCAGTCTCCGCCTGTCTGATATCAGCACTGATTAGACACTTGTAAGTTTTTCTAATTCCCAATCCGAGTAGTAATCAATGAAGGGGTCCAAATGGGCACAAGCCTCTCAAAGTCCAGCTGACGTATAGGTACATTGAGTAATTAGAAGAGGCGCTTTTACTTTATTGGATGATCTCATCCTCATCCTTCTCTTTGCCCTCTCGGTCTCGGTCCTTCTGTAAATAAAAGGCGCAATTTTGTTGTCCCTCCGTTGTCCTCTGTAATGGGAGATTCCCTCTGTTCACTTTTGGATTTTCTTTCAAATTTTTCAATCATCTGGATTCTGGACATTTTTGCTTGCCTTTGTTGTAAAGAGCCATATTCGAGGGTTACTAAACAAAGCCGGACGAAGGAATTGCTTTTAGGCAGCAATTTGTTTCCATGCAAAAACCACCATTTTGATTTTATTGATGGTTTTCTTTGGTAAAGCAAAATGTTGTATTTACATAAGTGCAAAATGTTCTTTTTACTTGATTCAGAAAAGTGCTCAATGTTCTATTTACGTGTTTTGAGAAAAGTGGAAAATGTTTTATTTACATGTTTTTGAAATTTACAAAAAAATTTATTTGTATGTTTTCGAAAAGTCTCAATATTCTTTTTACATATTTTTGGAAACTGCAAAATGTTCCATTTACTTGTTTTGAGAAAAGTGGAAAATGTTTTGTTTCCATATTTTTGAAACATACAAAAAAAAAATTTACATGTTTTTGAATGTTCAAAATATTCTATTTACATATTTTTGGAAAATGGAAATGTGTAACAATTTCCAGTGTCGAATTTGCAGTGTTACTCATATTGAAGATCCGCAGTAGAGTAGCTGATTCTGGTTTCATTTTTATCTCGCCATCAAATGTAAATGATATGACTGCATCTTCTCACAAGAATAAGAATAAGAAGAAAATATCCCACCGACGACGAGAAATTCGGAGAGACAGATTACATTTCATTCCTCCCATATGATTTCCATTCCCGATGACGATGAGTTTTTTAAGAGGAGCCCAATACATTTCCCATGTCCGTGACATAGTGCTCAGATAGTCTTTTACTTGAGCTTCGGTTTCGGAGCGAGTGCCAAGATGCCAGGATCCAATTCAATGCTCAAAAACACTGCTCATCAATGTAAATGTAAAGTAGGTACCTATGCCTACTGTAGTTGTTTTGTAGATTGTGTGTACTTGTGTCTTGTGTTGTTCAAATGTGTTCAGTTGGGCCGTCGTTGAGTGAGTATATGGAGCATGGAAGGAATTGTCTGAGTAGGAAGAAAATCCACGAGGGTCTCATATTTTATGAGCTCTTTAGTCTTATTCACACAGAGGATTTGATCATTTGATTTTCTAGTTGCGATGCCGATACCGATGCCGATGCCGATGCCGATGCCGATGCCGATGCCGAAGCGGCTTATTTACTTTTCGGATCAACTCGAGTCTCGGCTCTTCTTTCTCTTCCTATTCATAGTCCCAGCTCCAAAATGTATGAACTACTTGATTAACTTTTGACTCACACAGTCAGCCTTATCCTTGTTCCCTTCCTAAGCCCTGGTCCTGATTATTGAGTCTCCCTCGTTTTTATGTACCAATCTACTAGCCCATCTATCTATTCTATCATTGTCTATCCCATAGTCACTCCCATTTACTTTCACTATCGCTGTAATTATTATTACAAATCCAAGAGTACCCTTGACATTTTGCATGATTTTTTCTACACACATTCTGTTCATTCTTTTTCGAAACTTTGATATTAATGTGCTGTGTCTGAACCCTTGTAATCCAAGGAATTGGCACCTTTGCATGACAAAATAATTAAAACAATTGTTTAGCATGTCATTATAATATTATTAGCATGCTCATAAAACACTGTGCTAAACATTTAGGAGGAAATTTTGTCGAACTAACGATAAGAAGGACAATTCCATGTGAGAGCAAGAAACGAACTACATAGCAAGGGATTCCCGCCGCGTATCGTCTGTGAAGAACCAAAATGACCCATTTCCATTGTGCGCTAAAACAATAATATGTACTATCTACAAAAATATCGAAATATGTCTTGAAAACAATTAAATAGGCCATTTTTCACTTTTCAAAAACATGTAAATAGGACATTTTACACCTTTCAAAAATATATAAATAGAACATTTTACACTTTTCAAAAACATGTAAATAGAACATTTTACACAATTTTAAAAAACATGCAAATAGAACAATTTACACTTTTCAAAATCTCGTATTTAACATTTCACGCATGTTTCTCATTTTGTTTTTATTACATAGCTCATTTTGATTCTACAGCTTAAATTGGAAATGTGTCATTTTGCTCCAATAAACTTATTACTTAGAAAGGCTACTTTTCGTTATTACAGATCCATAATTACTTATCGTTAGTTTGCACATCAGATTTTGATAAAGTATAAATATTTTTATTCTTTAGACAATTACCTTCAAAGTAATTTCAGGACTTTTAAAAATTCCAAGCATAATAATAGGCTTCAAAAATATATTGCGCGCTAAAAAAAAAACAAAATTACAAATTGTTTTAAACTTTGGCGGGCCGCAGTTTTGCCCGTCGAACGGCGGAAAATTCATCCAAGTTATACTTTGAACCTGAAAGTAGTAAGCAAAGCAAAAGTAGACTACACTACTGTGGGTGGTCTTTTTAAAATCCAAGTGTTACTTACCTGTCACGCGAAGCGAATCCCTCGTAAGAATTTAAGAAGAAACAGATCCTAGTGAAGATACTTGCCAGTGCTTGGCTCCTATGGCACCGTTGCAGTCTGGAGTAATAAGTGTCAGCTAGGATTTCTTTTACTATTAGAATAAATAAATAAGTGCGAAAATGTAAATTGAGACAGAGCAACGTCAGCAAGAAAAGTTGCAAATACATATTTAATTTTATAGTAGAGATCATACATATATAAGGTAATCTACGTGCTATACAAAGCAAATTATCATAGTGACAAGGAACACTACCTACTATAGGATAGGAGTTTTACTTTTTACATTTTAGGGAAGGATATAGTTGGAGATCAGAACACTTGGTTTTGGCTTGACTTTGGTTTTGGTTTTGAGGTTTGGTGTTGGATGTGGATGTGGATTTGGTGCTGGTGATAAAAACCACAAAATTAAAGAATGACAGGTGTGAGTTTTGAGTTTCCAGCTTTCAGCTTTTTTTACTCTTGGAGTCTTCAAGTCAAAAAATAAATGAATAACAATAAGAAATGGAACCTGAGCATTAGAATATTCACAGCAATTCCCAGGACTTACACAGCCTTATTGTTGGTTGGGATTTTGGGATTACTCATCCTCAGTCATTTCCACAATGATCCACATAGCACTAACAATAAGGTGCGGTCCGGGTCCCTATATACGCGCACTATAATACAGTTTGTAATGAAGGTCTTCAACTATTTATCTCAAGTGGCATCATATCCACGCACCAGACCCAGACCCACATCCATCTGCATAAATGTGTGGACATCTCTCTTAATGTGAACACAACAAAAGTCTAGAATCTGGATCTGGAAGCTGTAATTTATCCTAAAAAGTCCATAGCGCTGCGCTGTAGTGACGCATGCGCTTGTGTATGGATTGTATAGATGTCATAAATACTTCAACTTCAGAACGTCAACAGTCAAATTAATTCATGACTTTATTACTAGAACTGATGGCATTATTATTAAAATGTTTATTTTTTCTGACTACACACACGGCCACGCTATATTTGGATTTTCTTTTGATGTATAATTATTACAAGTAACAGAGGTATGAGGGCTGATTTTGGAAGTAACAGAAAAATCAGTAGATTTATTACAAATTATCAAGTTAGCAAAATGTGTGTTATGACATGGGAAACAATTGGAGATAAATAACATTAAAATTGAAATGTAAAAATAAATTATGTAAATACAGTTCATTTCAAATTCAATACAGAAATATTTCATCTTTGTATGTACTAAAGTAATATACAGGGCCGGACGAAAGAATTGGTTTTAGGCAGCATTTTGTTTCCATGCAAACACCACCATTTGGATTTTATTGATGGGTTTCTTTGATAAAGCAAAATGTTGTATTTACGTATTTTAGAAAAGCGCAAAATGTTCTTTTTACTTGATTCAGAAAAGTGCTCAATGTTCTATTTACATGTTTTGAGAAAAGTGGAAAATGTTTTATTTCCATGCTTTTGAAATGTACAAAAAAAAATTTATTCTGTATGTTTTTGAAAAGTCAAAATATTCTTTTTTACTTTTTGAAAAGTGCAAAATGTTCCATTTGCATGTTTTTTGAAAATTCAAGCAGCGGGGGCTGCCTGCCTGCGCTCGCCGCATTATCCGGCCCTGGTAATATAAATGTAAGATGGTAGATATTTTGACAAGCCGGGGGAAGATATGAGACTGATATGATAATTATTATGGCTCATCTTTCTTTTTATTTAATTTCCTTAAATGGTTTTCACGAGTGTTGGGCCCATCTTCCCGTCCATATAATTATGATGAATAGACTGTTGACAGTCAGATTGCTGCTGCATCATCTCACAGTCCCAGCCTACTCAAATATTCCCTTGACTTTTGACTTTTTTCCTCGTCTCAGATTTTTTGATTTACATAAAATATCTTGTGGATATTTGAATTTAATTCAATTATTAAAATTTTCATAGGATTTTCATTGTCATATGATGGTTTCATTTTCCAGGTGGCTCTTGACTTTTGACATGACGACTGTCATCTGAGCTGATTTAATTTAATTCAGTAGCAGCGTATGATTCGTGATGGTGGGTGATGAGTAATATTTAAGTTGTTATGCTTTAAGTTCGTGCGTAGGTGGAGAAGATGCAGACTTGAATATTGAACAAAAATATGTTGCACCAGTTCAGAATTTTTTGAAAGGGAAAAATGTGGACTGTACAGAATTGTTGTAGAAGGGTCAAAGTCAAATAGATTAGACGAATCTGCGACTAGTGAGTATATCATCTGTAATTATCCATGGAGTAATTTCTTCATGCTTTTTCATTCCTTACAGTTTTCAGAGAAAAGAAATTAAAATAGAGACGAGCACAACTCAAGCAATTCACCAACTACCGCGCTATAACCTTAACTATACGCATACCTTAACATACAATTAACGTAGGTACGTATATTATTATAATTTTTATACGCTTTGAAATTCCCATTTTTGGCTTGAATCCACAGAAGAGTACTCTCACTCAAATCCTGTCTAACTTATTCTATCCAGAATTTTTTAAATTTCCTACACACACACATTATAGGCAAATGATTTTGTCTGCTTCGCTGACGATTGCTCTCATCCACTT